>JAPYYV010015624.1:0-12842 GCA_030522625.1 Copidosoma aretas
CCCCCTCCCCCTCCGCCGCCCCCCCCCCCCCCCCTAATCTAATCCCTCGATCGTGTGCAACCTGTTGAAAAGTTTGTAAGTGCACTCACTCTCGCGAGTGGAGTCGCATTATTATCATTATTATTACCATCGAAGAGCTCGTGTCCCGAGGAGGAGGAGAGTCGGAGAAATCGTTGGTGGTATCCGCCGGTCTCGCACAATCGCTCGGTTGTCGTCCTTTCGCGCGCACGGACACTCGAGGGAGGGGGGAAAGGCGTCCGATATCAGTCGGGCATTATCGCCCGGCGACATTGCCGTACCGGCCTTTGACTAATGTCCACGGGCGAATGCCTGCGCTTCGCCGATTTATAACGCCGCTCTGTCTCTCTCTCTCTCTCTCTCGCAACGGGCCGCGTTGCGGTGGACGACGGACAAACACACCCATGGCTGAACCCAATATATATTTCAGATTATGGCGGAGCCCCCCCACCCCCAACTCCTTTTTCTCCTCCGCGCCGTCTCGGAGCGTGTCCGCGCTCTCTCGCGCGCGCGGATCGTTTGCCTGTCTCTAAACAATATTTATTATTCGCGGGGCCGCGCGTACACACCGCGACGACACCCTCCAGCTGCTCTGGCTATCTACCCGTTGTATCGGAGCACGCGCGCGCGCGCACGCCTAGAGGAAATGAAAGCACCTCTTCGGAGAGAAGACTCTCGCGCCGGCCGGGGCACGAAAAGTGCCTTTTTCTTTTTTTTTTCGTTTTTGCGCGAAAACCGGGAAAAGTCCCGCGGATGACGAGTACGAGCGTCGAAGAGTTCCCGGGCTCTGCCCTTCCTCTCCGCCCCGCGGCGTGAATTCGCAAAGCGGCGCGGAGCGCGAGGGATCCGAAGGTGCGCGCTGCGGGCACGTGAACGATATATCAGGGGGTGGGCTCGCCCCGCTGGGGACGGCCGCCGCCGGTGGTGCACAGCAGCCGACGAGCCGGGCCATCTTTCTTCCGCGCTCGGATATTGTACATCCCCGTGGATCGTGTGTGTGTGTGCGCGGGGGCGTACGGCGGCACGGCGAGACTAGACACACTCGTGCCACTGCTGCCGCGATGATCATCGCGCGCGCGAACGTGCGGATAGCGACGGGTGCGCTACTGCTGCTGCTGGTGTGGTTGTGCGGATGTATTGTGAAGAGGGAGGATGTGTGCGCGCGGCTGTAAATGTATTAAGGTTTGACGAGCGGAGTGGGACTCTCGGGGTGGAATCCTCCCAGGCGCCGCTGCCTTTATTTTTGTTCTCGTGCCCGACGATCAGACCGGAAATATGCACGGGACGCGCAGCGGCGAATGTGGGTGGTGCGCGCGTGATGCCGCTGCTGTTGATGGTGATGATGACGATGGTGTGTGGACGCGAGTTTGCGCCGAACGGCGGAACTGCCGTCGTGGGTATGGCTCTGCGCGGGTCCGGGCTTGAGAACAGTTTTACTCGTTTTTTTTTTTTTCCCCCATGCAGATGCGCGTGCGGTCGTTTTCGCGTATATAATTTGACGCGTGTAAGAAAAAGAACAAAAATAGAAACAAGGACCGAATGTTTGATTATCGGGTGTTTGTTCTCAGGCGTGACTGTTCCACAGGAGTGCTTTGTATTTTTTTTTTTATCGGAGTACAAAGCATTCACGAATTGAACTATATTTACGTTTGGGGTGTAGTTTCGTTTGCACACCATGACCTGATAATTTGTAATTCAGTGAGTCTTTAACCTAAAGAAAAGGTCCACCAGCATTAAGAACTATGAAGCTTTTGAGTCCTTACCGTGTATCTTTTTAGGTTGACATTTTTTACTCTCGTACGTCAAAAATAACTTTTTATCTCTCTAGTTGAATAGCGAAAAAGTGAATCAAACATCTAATCAAGATAAGACCAATCCGGCATATAGTTAAGTCATTAAAGAACGAGTCTCGCAACCATGCACACCGTCAGTGTTCGAGACAGCATTTTCATAGAAATGTGCAGCAAAAGAACAGTACATAATGTCCCCTACAACAAACACTCTACTGAGAAGAATTAAGAGAACATTTCGTCTTCTTTTTGTACATAACTAGGCATGCCATGCGCGCTTTTCCAATATTTGCCAACGAGAAAAGTATTATTTTTCTTTAATTTACATAATATACCATTGACTATTTTCAAATTATTCTAATCAGTCTGTAAAATGTAAGAAAAAAGCCCTTTATAACAGAAATTTATTGTTATTTATATTTTAGTATGTATTGTTTTTTTTTATTATTATTATACATCCATATTATTGGTGATAGACATTATAAAATATATGAAAGTAGATTTAAATCGTTTGCCGGTTATGTCTGCAGCTAAAAGAAAACCACGGATTTTACCGCATTTTACGTATCCTATACATTGGCATTATTACTATATATTATATATTTTGACTAATTTTTTTAAATTTAATCAAGAATACATTGAACTTAAAATTTCAATCCGAATCTTAACAGGATTTCGTAACAATTTTAAATGCAAATTGTAATTACGTTTTAATAACATTTTTTTAACTGTGGGTTCTGTTTAAATCAGTCATGTGACCATCTCCAACAAATAACTTTAAAAATAGACTTGCTTCATACCAAATTACTTTTATTTTCAAGATAGATAACAGAATCATTATGATTATTATTTTTTTTGTATTATTATCATTATTATTATTAAATGCTAAAATTGAAACTAAAAATCAAAGTCAATTAATTAAGTATACAAATTTTGAATTAAAAATAACTAATGGTATTTCAAAATAGCGCTCTTTTAGATAATGACCAATCACACGTCGACCACATATTAGATTCAGCCAATGCTATTGAGGCTTCACTTTTAGGCCATGAAAATTTCAAGATACTAGGGGGCTCTGCCCCTGCGCGCTCCGCACGCCAACCCCCGCCATTAAATCATATCAATTTCCACGATTTTTTAAGAAAAATCAAATGATTAGCCAATCAGAACATGAAGTTCAAATTTACCCGCGCTTCACCAGTCTCAGCCAATCACAAAACGAATAAAGAGGCTTCATCACGTGACCCATCACTTTTTTCTCTGTAGAAAATAAATAAAAATAGGAGGATTGTATGCCATCATTCATTTATTAATGTATTCCCTATACTCCTACTGGCTTATCATATATACTTATGTAATGATTGAAAATTCGTTCATCTTATGATTGGCGACACTAATTTTCAAAATCATACATAACTCACGTGAATCAAATTTTTTGTTTGCTAGTTCAATTAAAAAAACCGCTGCCAAAAAAATTAGCACATAGCTTTCTCAAGCTCTATTATTCAGCTCCTTGTTTTAAACAATATTTTATATTTTAGTACACAACATAAAATTTTCAATTTTCATCATAAGTTTTTCGTTTATAAAAAAAAACTTGTTTTTAGTCAAAATAGATGACGAGAAAATTTTTTTTTTTAATCTTAGATTGAATGTACCAAAAATAATAAGCTGCAGTAGACGGACACCGATCAGTCGGCTTTCAGTTAAAATTAAGCTCTTTTATTGGGTAATGCTGTACGGAGCTACATCTATCATTGGTAGAAATTCAAATTAGCCTCAAAAAATTGGTGTCCGCTTGCTGTATAAGATTACTGAATGCTGACTTTTTTAACGATATAACAAAGAGGATTGAGGCAAAAATCGTTTTTTGAAAATCAGAAAATACTGCTAAAAATCTTAATGAGGTACAAAACTACATTTTCATTTTATGTCGCTGCAAGCATGAGAAAACGAACTTTTTCTTACCTAGGGCCCAAAGTGCAGCAGAGCCTTTTCGCCCTCTGGCCGCACTTTGGGCCCTTGAAAGTACTTTTCTGCCCTAGGGCGCAAAGTACACGGGCGCAAAATTGCACTTTGCGCCCTCGGCAAGAAAAATATTATACGAGACTCGGGCATAAAAGTAAAACAAGCGCGCCTTTCGGGCGCTCAAGTTTTTACTTTCTGCCCTAGTGACGTAATGTACTATTACATCCGTGGATTATTATAATCGTTCGACGAATCCCCAAGATACAGCTAATTCAAAATAAAAATCGCTATGTTTTGCTCAACACAAATCAAATGGAGGAACGTTATCAAATTTACATTTGCATTTTTCAGGTGGGTCCGATCAACTTTCATCGACAACCCGACACTTGGCCACTCCAGAGGACCGCACGTAAGTGTATACTTTGACCAATCGCGACATTAAAATTCATCTACGCAAGAAAATGAAATCTTCTCGATACGAATGTCAAATGGCGAACGTTCGCGACCAAAAAAAAAACGCGAGCCGATAAAAAAGTCAGAGCGCGCGCCGCGAGATCACCGCGGGGGGCTCGAATCGCCGAGTATACACAGATATACCTATACCGCGAATCTTTTCCCATATACGGCGGTGTAAGGACACACGAGGGTCTCGCGGCGAAAATGCACGAGCGCGCGCGCCCGCGTTATTGCCCTCCCTATATTATGGCCGCGGAGTCGCGCGCGAATATGTAAAAATATGAAAAAATTCCCTGGTTCCGGGGAAAAGGAGGCGAGAGCACAACAATATCCCCCCGCGTGTACGTTTGCGCGGTGTGTACACCTTATAGTGACAAATGAGACGCATAAGCGCGTACACGACACGTAGGTTATACACATGGCAAGCACGACGGGTGGATGGGTGCTACGGTCGCCGCATTCCCGCGAGCACCGCGGCTAATAATATTTTTGCGAAAGCAGATCTCAAATTTTGTATGCCGTTCGGAACGAGGGATGCGATGCTGCGTGCAGCGTGTATGCACGGTGTTCCTGAGACTCGCGAATAGCTTCGAGGTAGAACGTATGGATGTGTCAAAAAAAAAGGAAAAAAAAAAGTGTTTTCCCGCAGTGCACGAAACGAAAACACCGCGAGACGTTAATTTTAATTCCCGCGCGGACAAAGCCGTAATTTGTCATGTATAATGCAAATATATTGATATATTAGCAGCTAATAATCGTAACTCAAAGTAATACCAATCGCATCCCCATAAATAACACGCTGTTCCGCGCTATACATACATACACATATATATATATATATAGAGCTACAACGCTCGGCTCGCGCTTGGCGCACTTAATTTAAACGTCTTCGCGTGTAAGCGCAGCAAAAACCGGTTCAGTCGATTTCGACGCTCAAAACACAATGTAACCCCCCTCTCCTCGAGATATTATATGGAGAGCGAAGAGACTTACCTCTGTATACGTGTGTGCATGTGTGGCTCGATTTTGAACTCGCGGGTAAATCCCCGAAAAGTAAGCCATCATCATTCCTGCAGCTTCTCCGGGAAAACATAAGCACACGCACCGCTTCCATCCCGTATATATACACAGTCGCCGGATCGAAACGTTCGTCGAATAACAATGCGATCCGAATCCGCGGCCGGTGATGCATAGTCCCGTCTCGTTATTTACGAGCCCCGCTCCGTTATGCTACGCTCTCCGCAGCAGCTTATCCTCGTGCTCTCCCCCACTCCTTTTTTTCCGTCATAAGTGTATATACCTTGTATAAATATACGTGCGAATATCGTTTATTTTATTTTATACGTACCCATAGCCTCTGCAGCAGCGACGAGGAAAAGTTCAGGTTTCAGGAGACCCGGTGATAAGAATGGGTTCATCGCCTGATGCTGGCTGCCCCCCCTGGCGGGGACGATGTTTTCGGTATTTTCCTTATTTTTTAACCGCGGACGGATTCTCCTCTAGCTCTTCCTGGGTACATATACAACTGGGCAGCGTTTGTGCACAATCCGCGCACGTCCTTACGGCCGCGATATATTTTGCAAATCTTTAGGTATTTGTCAGTAGTCCCGGTGTATGGCGTATGGCTAAAGTGCGGGGGGACAGAAGAAGAAAAGCCCCGAGGAATGTGGAACGTTTTTCTCCCTGTTCTGGGGACACGAGTCCTCGTCGACTTCTCCCGGCGTTTTCGAAACTGATCTCAGGCGGAGATAGCGCTCTCTGTATATACGGTGATAAAACACGGGCTGCATCGTATAGAGTTAGTTGGCTAGTTCGCGCGCGACGATGGGTGATTGTTGCGCCTGTATACAGCTCCTCCGCGAAATCGACTTTTTACGAATTTACAAATGAGATTTACACACCTGCTATGCAAAGTTCGTTACCCGTGCGAAAAACATCGCAGACGCCGTAAAGGTTTTTTTAGTAACAGGTATATGTACACGGCGGCTCAATTTTTATGTAGTGGCAGAAGAAGGAGGAGGATGAGGAGATGTATACCTATCGGGGTAATTCCCAGGTGAGCAGTTTTCTAGTATATCTAACGATTTTGTAAACTGGCTTTCTATGCTAATATCGATAAAGTGGAGGCAGAATAAGAAGAAGAAGAAGAAGAAGAAGAAGGCTGTGTTGCAGCAACGGACGGGCTTTATCGCCGCCTGGGGATTCCAAGCCTATAAATACAAACAAAAGCGCGTCGCGCATTAATCAAGATTCGCATGGAGTTTTAAAACGAATTTCGCGTCGGCGATCGGTTCAAGAAAATTGAGCGCGGAGAACAGATAATTCAGAGTTGTAATCTTTTGAATCAACAATTGAAATGTTTGATAAACAAATAAAGCTGAGTCACATTAGGATATTATTGTTGTGGTGCGCGATAGTAAATGTAAATAGTCAAGTTTCATTGAGAGCCACTGTTTTCTCTCGAAAGTTGGTCCTTGCTTCAAGAGATGGCGCTGGCTGTCTTTTCGGGTCGGTTTGCGTGCAACTTGGCTTTTAGTTAGTTTTTCTTGAAATCCCTGTGAATCTTTGAGACTTTTGATGAGAAAATGTTTTATTATTCGATTTATCAATAATTGTCGCAACATAAATCCCGTATATCTATTATTAATCAAATATCAGTATGATAAAAAATTTCTTATTGATACTCGGAAATTAATCAGGCTCTCTCGAGGATTTTTCATGCGAATCTTTGTACCGATCTTATCTTGAAAATTGTCTCACTTACTTTCTTCGTGTCTTTTTCATTTTCATTCCAGCGGCTCGGTATTACTAGTCCTTCCATCATTCACGCCTTCCACATATTATGTACTCTCCACTCTAAAGAACGGCCAAGTTTTCGAGATGCTCTTTTAATTTTTCAAAATATTCTCCGACTCCGTAACAACCATTAAAAACCTCGAATATTCGTCGCATTATTGATCTCTAAATCTAAAATTCCACGTCAATTTGTGCAAGAAAATCAGACCAAATCAAAAGCATGCGCGGAGAACATTCTCGCTATACCATACACACACGGACAATCGTCAAAGGAATGCAAAATCCCCGGCACCGCTCCGCACACAGCAAGTATGTAGTTCGGCGCATCCGCGATCGTCCCCCCAAGATCAGGTCGCGCGTGCACACATAATACGGCGGCTCGCTTCCTTGATATTATTCGGCGATATTTATTGGCCGAACCGAACAATGGATCGATATTGTTTTCTGATTGGGGCTATCGCGTTCCGCGCTGCCGTGTCGCCGATCCCCCTTTTCTCTGTACACGTGCTACACGACGGTGCATATAAGAAGCAAACAGCAGTCCCAGAAAGAGAGCCGGAGAGAATAAGAAAGTGCCCCGAGCCAGCCTATACGTGTGTACATGAAGATGGGGTCCGCGGTAGCCGCATATATACATGCAAACAGCGAGGAGGAGGAGGACGCGTGGCCCGCGCGCAGTAGTCGCGGTGGCATAAATAATATTTAATATGACAGCGGCGGTCTTTGTGTGCGCGCTCTCTCTCTCTCTATATATATATATATATATACCTACGCGTATATATTTGGTATAGAAATGTCATCAGCGATGGCCTATCTCTCCCCGCGGCCGTTGTTGCTGCTGCTACGGGCGGAAACAACTCGAAATTCCTCGGCGACGTTTACAGTGTGTTCGTATAACCGGGGAATTAGCACCGAGCGCGCGCGCGCGGAGGACGGTCGGGTCGAAAAATTCCGGGGATCCGGGCAATCTGTCATTCATCGTCGCCCGCGTGTATTGTACTTGTATAGTATGTACTGCAGGTATACATTACGTACACGAAGAGAGGGCCATTAAAATAAATCGATTTGCCGATCGCGTGCGCTGCGCGGCAAAAAGCGGGAGTTGGGGGGGGGAGGCCAATCGAACAAAAGATCGTCCATTTGAATATCAAATCGAGGTTGGCGGGCGAGCGAGCGGCGATCGGCTTATCCATAATCGTATTTAAATGAAGATCGCTTGTATAGGGGCCCCGCTGCTGCGGAGGGACTGTAATAGAGGTGGGGGAAGAGGGTCTCCTCGCGAACAATAACGATAAACCACATAATGGTTAGGCGCGCGACAAATGCGCCGTGCGCTCTCGTGTACTATATATGCATACAATTGATACAGATATACCATCGTCCTCGGGGCCTCTCCTTGTGTTTGTGTATCTATATACAAGCGCGCGCTGCAAAGTCGTTACTTTTCTCGTGCTCGCGCCGCCGCTAAAGGGGAGGATGCGCGTGTTACACGTATATAATATATATATATACAGTGTAATATGCGCATAGGTATTAGTCGCTCTGTAGGGCCCGCTGGCAGATGGAATAGAAAAGACCGTGTAATAGTACGTATGTATTTTTATACGCAGGACACGGCTATCTGCACGTGAGAACGCTCATGTGGAGCAGGCCCCGAGTGCTCCCATCATGCACCTCCGCCGGAGCTGCAGGTATATCCATACAACGCTGCGCACACGCGAGCTCCTTGAGGAGAGGGAACCGTGTAGACATCTGTTCTTGTCATAAACGAAGATTTAGTCGCGGCAGAGAGCAGCAGCAGCAGCAGCAGTAGCGAGAGAGTTGAGCTACGTGTATAATATGCCTCCACGTGTTATATAGATATAAGGTATAATACAAGAGCGCTGACCTCGAACTTGGTCGGGCTGTCCTGTCTGTCAGCCCCGGCGAGTTGTGAGGGATAGATCGGTGATACTTGAATACGTGGAGGATCAACATTGGTATCGTGTCCTTGAAACAAAAAAAATAAAAAAGGATTCGTCACACGATGCGTTGCCTAATCGGTCGATCACGTTTTTATCGATCCATGTAGTACATACCGCCCATACGCAAAGGTATAACATTATCACGCAAAAAGACGCGCATCACTGTCCAAGACAAGACAGCTCTCGTTGTTGTTGTTGCTGTTAAACTCGCTCGGGCGTCGCTAACAAGGTCCATTGCCACTTTATTATCGCGGGCAGCGGATCGGGCCGCGCGGATGGCAACAAATCAGGCGCGAAACTGGTTATCCGCGAGCCGAGGGTCACGTGACTGTTTTCCCCTGTATATGTATGTGAGAGCTCCGAGAGCGTGCGCGTGCATGTATACGTGTGTATGCATATAATGTTCCATTGCCTCCTGCTCACGAGAGCGCCCGACTTTAATATGAATTACGAGGCGCGATCGCGAGAAGAGAGCAGATAGGTGTGTATATACATACGTGTATATAAATTGTAGCCCTGTATATATAATACCAGGAGAGTTGGTCGTTCATGGTGGCCATCAAGGAGGCGTCAAGTTACCATAATGTACCTACCTACCCCTCGACTGTGTATATAGTGTATGGATACTCGCGTTGTCGTGCGCTGTCTGTTCTGCTGCTTCTGCTGTTATTATTATCATAACGATTATTGTGTGTTTATTTCGATATTTTTTTAACGTTTCAGTCAAGACACCGGGTCGTCTACCTGCACACAATTTGCGAACGAGCATGTGATTTAGGTAGCTATACAGCTCTAGTCGTACGTGGCTCTTTTCGCTAATCATCGAAAAAAGCCTTTATGGACTGCAGAGTTTAGTTACCCGCGCCGCGCTTAAAACCTCGCACTGGCGCTCATCATGACTCTGTCTTCATCTCCGCATATGTGCGCCTTCTCACGCACCGTATCACCGTAAAACGTGACTTTTACGGCGCTCCGAGAACTCGCGATGATTTCGCTGGGAATCATCATTTGTTTTCTGTCTTAAAAGTTAAGTAGAGCTGTATATGTACATACCAACTTCCTCGCGTACTCCGGATCATGTATGTATAATACAACCAAGACGTAACAGGGGGAGTCGAGAAAATTTCCAGCGGGTCATAACCGCCGGGCAAATTGATCAAGAGAACGAGTTTTTTTTCTTCTTTTTTTTGGCGAACCGTTTCTACGTATAACGCGAGAGAGACGGCTCCTGCCGATGCCGCGCGGCCCCCCCTTCGTCCTATCTCGATGATCAGAGCGAGAGTATACTGTAACCTACCTGCTATACCCGCGCTTCCAGGAGACGAGTGGCACTGGTATATAATACTATAAACCGGGGCCCCCGGCTCGTCGTCGTCGTCGTCCGTGTTCTTTGATCCCGCGGCCCGCGGATCTCCGAGGGATCTCGCGATTCCTGGGAACAGTAGCCCCGCTCTCTCTCTCTACCGGCGCATTGCTTGCACATATTGTGTATTATACGCGGTGACCCGAGAGAGAGAGAAAAAGGGGCCGCCGCCGCCGCCGCTCCTTTCCGTTTAATAATGCAGGCTGACTCGGCTGTATACATATATATACATACTTATGGGCCTTTTATTTCCTCCGTACGCGCTGTACTTGTGTCGTGTTGTGTACACGCGTATACGCTGCGTGGTTATACGTATAGTGTGCAGGGAAAATCGTTGTTTGCCTAGCGAAATTTTATCCACGACCGTATACGTACGTGCACGCGCGCGCGCGGTCTTTGACGATTTCTCTGTACGGTGTGCTCGGATGTACGTGTATTTTTTTTCTTTCCCTCCGCACCGCGGCTCCCGCGCAATACGCCAGCCGACTTTTTAAATTCGTGTAATTTAGCGGGGGATTTATCGTCGCGGCACACGCCATTGCAATTGTGATTGCCGAGAAGTTTTCCTCTCTTTTCGTCCGCTCGTATTATACACGCCGCTTTTTCGCATCGCCAGCCTCGGGGAGGGGGGTACGGCGCTGGGTCAAGTTAACAACCCTTCATTTCGAGCGTCTGATATTTCGTGCGAGTGTGTGTGTGTGTGTGACGGTGGCTACGGGAGGAGGAGAGAGTTCGGACAATATGCAGCAGAGCGGCAATACGTGTGCCGTGTTGCAGAAGAGAGGGCCGGCTCCTCACTGGTACCGCCTACCAGACTGATTTCTCTCTGCCTCCTCTCGTCTCCCGCCTGCCTCGCGGACGCCGCTCTCCCGGACGGACGTTCCGATGCACGGACGCGGGGGCCGAACGGCCCAGTGGCAGCCGGCCTCGGACAAGCCGCTGCAGCTTGATGGGAGCGAGAGCCGCGTCTCGAGGGGGCCGCGTGCTCGTCTTTCTTTTTCACCTCTGTTGTTCTTTGCTCGTCTTCTCGACCTTTGGGCTGAATTGATGGGCATTTTTTCTCTTCTTACCTTTTTTTGCGTTGCCGATTGGAGCCGAGTTAAAAAAAAAAAAAAAACGTGTCGAATTGACGCTGGGAGAATAGATGCTTTTTTTTTCTTCTCGTTGTTGTTGTCATCGAAATCGAGCAGTAATCGCAAAAGTCACCTCCACCGTGTATTGTAATCTGTCGGTCAGTCGGCTGGTTGAATCAATGAAATCTGAAATATCATTGTTTACGTACGACTATGTATTTTTAGGTGTTTTTTTTGGGATGCTTCCAATTTATAAATATCTAAGCATTTAAAAATTACCTCTACATCAAAATCAACCCTTATAGTCCTTTGCTAGCCTGTCAAAAAAACAAACACACATGCACTGGCTTACTCTATTAAATCATTACAACGTTTTGTTGTCAAGGAGGTTCGATGATTTTCTTAAAATGCAAAATTTTTTAGTGATGAATAGTAAGCCAGAACTTATCGCTGTCCTAAAGAGCCTTATTGCTTTCCTAAAGAAAATCATCAACCATCCTTAACACGCTGTTCTGTGAAACTGGCAGTCCAGGGTTTGGACAATACATAATTACGAGGAGAAAAATATGACCAAGTACATCAAACACGAGTCCGACGCTAATTTCAACAAAACTATGAAAACCGATTGGATACTAATCTAGTGGTTATGATTTTGACTGCTATCAGGACAAAATAAATGTAACGTCAACTCACATCGTATGATCAGATCCATATTCTTATCGATCTCCGGAGAGCCCTTATTAAATTAAATATTAATGTTCGATGCTCAAACGATCCTGCAGGTCTACACTTTCCATCGTTGGTCAACCTTCCTCGGGGAAAGATGATAATACGATAATAAACACAATGATTTACATTGAACGACAAAACAAATAAAAAAAAAAAAAAAAGTTCGATGAGAAAGCTCCGATTCGAAGGAGAGGGGGGCAGGTAAAGGAGTCTCGTTACATTACAGAAAAGGAGGAGTAGGAGGACGGGGGAAGAAAGAGAGCGCGCGGTAGAGGGAGATCGCGTAACGAATGGCGGGCATTAGTTAAGAGGATATCAAAAGGATATTTCGAGCCGGCCACCAAGGAGCCTCTCTCTCTCTCTCTCTCGAAAGTGCGAGTAGTGTGTAGTATACAGGCAGAGCAAGACCGCGAGAGGGAGGGTACAGCACCCCAGCCGGAGGCTCTTCTGCAAGGCGGTGGCGTGCATCGGCAACCGTAGAACCTCAGCGATCGCTGTACAGTATATGTATATAATGCACAGCCGCGGTGGAAGAACACAATGCCGGCTCGAACTCGAAACTCCACTATCGTCGTGATATCTCGGCCGGTTATAAATTGGAACACAGCTTCGCCCTGGCATTATGATGTCTCTAATATGTCTTTGCCCCCCCCCCCCCCCCCCCCCCCCCCCCCCCCCCCCCCCC
>JAPYYV010015625.1:0-12524 GCA_030522625.1 Copidosoma aretas
ATAATCTATTTTGCTGTATAACCTACAATTTTTAAATTTAATAAAAGGTTTTGGTGAAAATTTGAAAAATGTTTGTGTAGTATATTTATTTAGTCTGACAGTAAATATTGAATAGTAACAAAAAAAAGGTACACGAAGAAACTTGAAAACTGTGTATTGCCTTTTGTTGGATCCGCCATTTTGAATTTCATAATTCTGGTGAAAAGGGGTGGATTTTCAAATTTTTAAAATTAAATTTGTAATCAGCGACCCCGAAAACGTATAAAATGACATGCATCTTGATTATGTTCTAGAGTATACGCTATTTCACGTGAGGGGGTGGCCAATAGGGGTGGAAGGGGGTGGATTTTCAAATTTTTTAAATCAAATTCGTAATCAGCGACCCCGAAAACTACCGAGTAAGAAATTTTGAATCAATTACTTGATTTTTCAAGTTTTGGCCAGCTTTTTGGGAATCGGCCGCACTGTGCGTCGGGGGAAGCGAAACCTAATAGTGACGTGGGAGGGGGTGATTTGAGCCTGAGCGATACGATAGGTCTGCGCGAAGAAAATATTGTAGGAGCGAGTAAGGATGATCGGAATAACGTATGAATTACGCTCGGAGGACAGATATATAGGGCTTTGTTGGACCCCGGGGCCACGACATCCCTTATCGGGCCGAAGGATTCAAGGAGCGCCTTTTGCCGAGTACTTGTGCGATGAGAAACGTTAACGGAAGGGCGACTAGTGTGCTAGGTGTGTGAAAAACGAACGTAGATACGAGACCACAAAGCGAGACACTGTACTTGAAGGTCGTGCCCGATATAGACCAAGACATATTGTTGGGATTAGACTTTTGTCAGTTGCTCGACGTCGAGGTAAAATACGCGAAAAGACTTTGGAGAGCAAGTGGCGGTCCGTGGGCCTCCTTTGTAGGAGGCAGTGACGAGTTGGAGCGAATCATTTATATAAAGTGCGCCGGAATAACCGAAGTTGACAACAACCAGCGAGCGAGAGTGAGTGAATCAGTGGATAACATTTTAATGATAGCCACCGCGGTGCCCGGAGTGACGACCCTGACCGAGCACGTAATACGGATAACCAATCCAACGCCCATTTGCCACCGGTTGAGGCGGAAGTCGCCTAAAATGCAGGAGATCGCTACGGGAGAAGTTGAGTGCTTATCTAAAGAGAGCGTTATCGAGAAGTCGGCGAGCGATTATAGCAGACGGAAACTATTGGTTTTGCATATATTTCTGAGATTTAAACCAAGTGACTAAGCGGGACGCGTATCCTCTGCCGAGCATGGTCGCGAGATTAGACCGGCTTCGAAACGCTAGATATTTGTCAAAGGTTGACTTAAAGCAGGCGTATTTTCAAGTTCCAGTGGAGGCTACCTGTAGGAAATATACAGCGTTTTCCATGCCGGGATCGGGGCTGTGGCACTTTTTACGTATGCCATTCGGGTTAGCGAACGCGCTGATGACGTTCCAACAATTTATCGATGCGCTGTTCAGCCCTGACTTACAGCCGATGGTATTCGGATATCTTGACGATATAATCATAGCAACGGATGATTTCGACGAGCACCTGCGTTACTTAGGATTAGTTTTGCGAAGCGTTATGAAAGCCAGGCTGGCCATGAAGAAAGAAAAATAAGAATTTCATATGCCAAGCCTAACTTACTTGGGGTTTATTATAGACAGAGAGGACCTACGCCCTAATCCCGAGAAAATCGCGCCAGTGTTCCACTATCCAGCTCCACGAGATGTCAAGCAATTACATAGATTTTTGGGAATGGTCGGGGTGGTATAGCCGTTTTATTGCGTGTGACTCAGATATTAAAATTCCGTTCGTAAAATTACTGCGTAGGAAACAGTTATGGGAGTGGGGCGATGAGCTACAAAAGGCGTTTGAAAAATTAAAACGGGCATTAATCGAAGCACCTGTACTAGCAAGGCCAAATTTCGAAAAGCCGTTTACGGTCTAAACGGATGCGAGTAATTACGCTATTGGAGCCGTGTTAGCGCAAGAGAGTGAGAACTGCGAGCACCACATCGTCTATGTAAGCCGTATATTAACGCCAGCAGAGAAAAATTACACCGTTACCGATAAGGAGTGTCTGGCCGTGATTTGGGCTCTTCGAAAGACGCAGCCTTATCTTGAGGGGTATCGATTCACGGTTATCAGTGATCACAGCTTCCTTAAGTGGATCAAAAAACTCCGCGAGCCAACGAGTAGATTAGCAAGGTGGGCCTTGGAAATGTTGCAGTGTGAGTTTAAAATTGTACATAGAAAGAAAGCCATACATCACGTACCAGACGCGCTTTCGCGGTTATCAGATAAAGAAATCGAGGTAGCGGTGTTTGAGGAAGTTACGAACGAATGTTTCATTAATATGACTAGAGAAGTGTCGGAAAATTCGCGCAAATTTAAAGATTGGTGCGTAAAGGAGAGGAAATTATATCGTTATCACGCCCATACGTTATCAGACCTGATTGTGAATCGGGCGGAGAAGTGAAGATTACTTGTGCCAGAGGAGTATCGGGATGTTTATAAGTGATGCTCACTGTGCCTCGTCGAGTGGCCATGTAGACATTGAAAAGACTTACGACCGAGTAGCACGCAAATGTTATTGGAGAAGTATTTACTACGACGTGAAGGAATTTGTGAAATCGTTGCGAATTATGCCAATAGTATGAAGTTCCGCAAACGGCTCTCCAAGGACTTATGGGAAAAAGGATCGTGGGAAGACCGTGGGCCGTTGTTGCCGCTGACTTAATGGAATTTCCACCAGGTAAGAGAAGACACAAATATTTTCTTATCTTCCAAGATCTATTTACCAAATGGATTGAAGTCAAGCCCTTGCAGAAGGCTGATGGGACAAATATTACGAGAGCGTTCGAGGAGTTAATTTTATTGCGTTGGGAGACCCCGCACTATTTCCTTACCGATAACGGGCGCGAGTAAAGCATATATTAACGCTGCCGTATTACGCCCAGGCCGAACCAGTTAAGAGAACAAATCTGACGCTCAAGTCGATGATTGCTATGTTCGTCGGTGCCGATCATCGAAATTGGGATATTCACATACATGAGTTTAGACACGCCACCAATACCGCCGCGCAGGCCTTGGTAAAGGTGTTACCGGCCTTTCTGAACTACGGCAGGCATCCGAAACCGGTAAAAAGTCTGCGTCGCAAAGTTAAGGACACACCACTGGTGGAGAAAATTTTGCCTGATAAGTGGTGTGATAGAATGAGACGACTAGATGCGATCCGAGATCTCGTTGCCAAGCACGTTGACGAAGCACGGGCCAAGCAGGAAAAGTATTATAATCGCGGGCGTCGAGATAAACAATCTGAGGTAAGGATGAAAGGGCTGAGGCAGAGTCACCCGCTGTCAGACGCGTCTAACAAATTTGCCGTAAAACTAGCGCTGAAGTTCGAAGGGCCGTATGAGATAGTCAACGTGAAATCGCCAGTAGTTTATGTGTTGCGCAAACGAGATAACGAGAGAACCGTGCATGTTTCCAAAATTAAACGCTATGTGCCGCGTGGGGGGGGGGGGGGGGGGGGGGTTTATTTATTGTTTAGTGGAGATTGTTTTTTTTTCCTGATGTATTCTGTTGCTTCGCTTGTATTTCTCTTTAATTTTTTTTTATTGCTGCCATATAGGAGCATACTAGCCCGCCGAAGTAGACCACGGAGATCGCGGTCACTACCACTTTCGAGGTTGCCCTGCGTTTTCCGGAGTCCTCTGCCCCAAGTACGCTGGAACCTCTGTGGCTGAATACACTGACGTTCTCGCCTATTCCTCCTGTACGAGAAACTCAGCCCTCCAGAGGCACTTCCGAATTTCTGGACTTGCTTTCCCCACGTCCGCCTAGAGAAAAAACACCTGTGGTGCTGCCACTTGCTCAGGACGAACGTGCGGACGTCGAAAGCTACCTATAAGAGAGATTCGCCAATCCAAGCCGTGGGATGGGTGGGTGGATCCAACCACATGGGCCCACAGCGAAGTGGACCACTATCTGAGCACTGGTGCTATCCCCAAGAGCCAGAAGAATTTAAAGCACCGGAAAGACGCCCTCGACCGCATTTACGAAGAGGCTATGCAAGTTGACGATCCAGAGCCCACTGACAGCCTGAGCAAGATTCTGAATCCACTAGCGAAGTCGCCTCTGCTGAACTCGGGCTCCGTGCTCGAGCCAATGGGCTTGAAGCCGGTGACCCAGGCCGTACTGGAAACCGCTAAGCGTCGTGCCCGAGAATCCGCTGGTCAGGGTACTGGACTCGTCAGTTCCGGCCTGAAGCCCGGAAAAGCAAGCCAATTCATCACTGATAAGACGACTTGGACCATCTCAGAATGCGGGGACGAGCAGCCCGTCTCGTCGTCCTCCGACCACAACAACAAGAGGACCAGACCAACAGAGCCAAGATATACCAGCGAGGTTAGAACAAAGTTGCGGATTGTGACCAGCGAAGTCTGGCAGGGTCCAGCGGTGCCGAGGAATAACCAGAGAACGGCGGACCTCGCTCCTTTCCTGCGAACTATGGAGTCTCAATGTCCGCCTTTTCTCGATGGTCTGGTCGACCAAGCGTGACAGGAGGTTCACAGAATACTAAAAAGAACGTGACGTTCCTGTGGCCAGATGTCAACGCTAGAAACACGTTCAGCGCGGCGTCGTCGAACTGGGACAAGGACGAGTCGCCGCCCCGTCTTAACCTCGCGCCCGCATTCGAGTGGCCTAGGCCCCCAGCAGCGTTTCCAGTGCCCGCACCAGCTACTCTTCCACTGGGAGCTGCACCAGTAGCCTTTTACCACCAGGACCCTCGAACTGTGAGGCTTGGAGGATGCCAGTTCGGAGGTCTTCATCCCGTACCAACCGACGACCGTGTCGACCCCTAGCCGTTCATTTGTTCCAACTGATGGCAACCGCGACATCTCTCCGCGGGGTGTAGGGAATCCATAATGGGACCCCACTGTTACAACTGTGGAAGGAAAGGCGTCCTTTATTAGAACGTGATTTCGATGCTGCGACGCGTATCAAGTTTTTCTTGAGGAGCAAAGAAGTCGAGGCAATCCAGCATCCCAAGGTCACTAAGACCTTGCTTGAGCACGCCGAGTCACTTATCCTCTAGTGCAAGAACACCGACGCGGGTACGACGAGCTCCCCTGCATGCGAAGGCAAGAGCACCTAAACCCAGAGCAACAGTTAAGAGACTTGCCGGCGCTCAGTAAGGACCTCCGGGACAAGCTGAATCGACGCCGCGCGAAGCCTCCGGTCGATTTCCGGCCGATCAAACACCACCCCACTCCGGCCTGGGCAGCCCAGCTTCAGCAACCCCGAGACGCACCAGAGACCAAGCTCGGTAACTTCGACTTCAGGAGGACGCTGGCGGACATAAGTTCCCTGCCTGGCCATGCCTACACCTGGGCCTTTCGTCCCACGCTCTTTAAGGAGGATGAATATGAAGCCACGCGGAGAGACAATTAAACGCAAAAAAAAAAAATGTTTTACGTGTGTTAAGCCAAGTGGGAATTTTGAAATTTTGTGTGAGTGTGAGTGCACTATTAGTGTAAAGAAAAAGAACTTAGGAGTTAGGCCATTTTTTTTTCTTTCGTACTTTCGCCAGTGAGTTCGCTATTTTTTTGTTTGTGCTGTGTTATAAGCTACTGCGATATTGAGCAATTTTTTTTACTAATAAAATTGAGCCATTTATTTTAAACCAATTACAACTACGCCATTTTTTTAATATATATACGTACTAAAGCCTAAGCAGAGCCTGACAGTTCTCGATGAATCAAATAAGAAGACACATAGCGAAAGCTCGAGCCAGGTCAAACCACGGTTAACGGAAGGCCGAGAGCCCAGGTAAGCACACTTTCGATTATTGTTCTGACCGGTCACTTTTTGGAGTAGACAAGACAATTTGGGAAATGTCTTGCCAAAGGGGGGAGGGAAATATGTAACGAAGTCACTTTTTCTTTCGATAGCTGTGGGCGCCAAAATCGACCACAGAGCCTAACGTATCGGTTTTTGCTATGGTGTGATTTACATTTCAGTGAAGGGTTGATGGTCGGACGTAAAGCTTGCTCTCTCGACGCGGAGAACGCCACTCAGCGCACGCGGCTCACCTTTCACGATACGGAGAACGCTAATCAGCGCTCGCGGCTCTTCTCTAAGATTTCTGGCTGCTGGTCACTGAGCACGGACTGATGATATAAGGGGAACTTTACGTTGAAAGTAAGAGCGGACAGGTGCAGTGGAATAAATGAAAAACGTACGGGAATCCCGTTCATACCAGCCGAGACATTAAGTACCCGCCATAAGCAGGTCCATATATATGTAAAATCCTGTCTGTGTTTGGTGTCATGTTGTATTTTCCTGTTCGCACTTATTGTTAATACTGTTACCGTAACAATAGTATCATTCCTTTGTATTAGTGCTGTATGCTATTCACATCTGTATGTAAAAAAGGAAAGAGTAAGTATGTGTACATGTGCATCGCCCCGCAAAGCTAGTGAGTATGTTAAGTGTATAGAAAGCGCCATATAGAAGCTAGAGTGGGATAGCTGTTCGGTAGGGCCACGTGCACGAGTGCAGGGCAAGAGAGTCAGTACATATGCTATCGTTAAGCTGACTGCATGGGCCTAAAACTCTAGAAGCCGACAAGCAGCCACAGAGAGCAGCAGCTACACGAGTCAACGGCAGCCTGCCCGTACAGCCAATGTCCGCCCAGCGGTTGCTAGCCCTCTAGCTGACTTGATCTGCCTGACCATCCGACGACGTTCTCGCGGCTCCCACCGCTCCAGCAGTCGTCCTTGTCCAGGTAGACGGTAGCCGAGACAGCAACCGCGAACCCTCGCGAACCCTCGCCGGTAGCTACAGACACTTGGGAAGGATGGTTAACTTAAATGTATAGTATACACAAAAGTCGAGTCATAGCGGCGTGGAAAGTTTGCGAGTGCAAGTTGCGTGTGTGTGTATGTGCGAGTTCGCGGATGAGACGCGCCGAACAGGGATAGAGCGAAAGAGAAAGATAAGGATTTCTAGAGTGTCGTCGATAGCGGTGTTTCGTCATTTTTTGTATTGCGTATTTGTGGTCAAGGTGTGCGTCAAGAAAGAGAGAGAGAGAGCGTAGACGAATATCCGAGCCATTGAAAGTCATTCTGGCGGTGTTCATTTGTTGAGTTTGATTTGCGTAGTGGTAGAGTAATCAAGTCAGTAATTCAGAGAATTGGCAATCTGGGCAAGGAATCACTGTACAGTCAATGAAGTATCGAATTTTGTCAAGAGCTGGACTTCGTATTTTGCGTGATTAAATTTCTTGGTAGTTTCTTTTTAGGAGCTGCTTCTTTCCTGAAGAGCAGTCAGCAGCAGAATCCCCTTATCTTTGTAGAATCCTAGTGGCAGAAGGAAGACTTAAAGCAGAGGTGTACGGTCGTTTATTTTTGTTGACGGGGTATTCGGGACGGCCCGCGATGAAGCGCTACCTGCGCCCCAGGCTGGTTTAATACAACGTTAAAAATCATGTTTGAATTTATTGATAGTACACTTTGGTAGAAAAAGTAGCGTTTAGAATTTGACTTGAATAGACGAGGGGAATCACCAAGGTCTCGGTGACGCAAGTGGTAGCGAGCTTTTCCGGCAAGAAGGAGTTTCCCGGTTCGACTCCGGGGTCGAGGTGTTTCTTTGCCGTCTCATCAATAATATTAAGTTGACTGCTCAAATATACTTAGAATGTATTTGAAAGAAATTCATCCAAAATTTGATGTTTATTGAAATAAGAGCTATTTTCAATATAGTAATTGCCATCACGTATGGAGGCCTTGCGCTTTACGTAAATAAATAAATGTGAGAGGTAAATTCCATTAGACTCGTTGTATATGTTTTCTGATGGTAGAATTATGTTTGTATGTATTAAATTGTAATAATCTTTTATTATAGTACATTGTGGTTCATGAAGCGATACTATTTAAATGTTCAGGTGAAATGTATTGCTTAATCAATCAAAAAAATTTAATTAAATGTTCAGTTATTAAAAATTCTTAATTTTCAGGCAACGTTCTGATATAAACTAGTCGAGTTAGCAAAAAGCAGCCTAGAAATCAACAACAATTTTTTTATTTTTAATCGGTTCAGAATAGTTTTTTTAGAATATATCTTACAATGAATATATAGTTGTAATGATGAAAACTGTTTGGCCCCTTCGCACCTTCAACCCTATCCTTCTACATCTCCACCGCCAATTGTATTCTCCGGGTTTTTTCGTGAAAATCATATTTTTCTATGTTTGAGAGCCCCCCTTCGCCCCCCGCAAGGACTCGGACTTTCTATAAGGCTCATATTTTTCCATTACTGAAAGCCTCCCCCCCAAAACCTCTCGGTGCCATCTCCGCAGCTTTCTTGCACAAACATAGAACATTTTTTAGTTATAGATTTTTATTTTATACTTTTTCGTTACTTTAATTTTATATTTTTATTTTATATTTTTATATTATACCCTCGACTTTTTAGTTATAATTTTTTACATTCAATCATTGTAGTACACAAGGTTCATTAAATGATTTATTCGTCGTATTCTATTATAAAAGTTTAAACATTTAATCATCATCATCCACAATTTATTCCCTAACATGGTTTTCAATACTGTAATCGCTTGATAACAATTGTATGAATTGTTTGGATTTTTACATATAGCTACAATGCTACACACAATTAACCATGTGCAAATAAAAGTTTATTGAAATAAAGACCAATTTTATTGAAACTTTGACATTAGGATTTGTTTATTGTCATTGAAAAAGCTAACATTATAGGAAGTCGTTTTTCATCTGAAACAACAGGTGTACACGAATTATAATGGGATAAAAAGTTTATTACCAATTTTTTTGCTCCGAAAATTTTAGATTCCATATTAAATTTATATAATTCAGTTATTCTTAATCTTGTACCATTACATAATCCATCATTTATACTCAAATTTCTTATTAATATCACTATCGCTATTATTTTCGAATTCAGTTCATAGAGTGGAAAACCCTCTCCAATAATATTTAATACTTTAATTAAAAAATCAATATAAATGTCGTCATCACAATTATCAACACCTTTATATGTAGCTCTATCTATACGATACATATATATAGATGGGTCAAAACGCGTCAACCAGATCAGTGCTACAGCCAAAATTTAAAAGCACCTACAAAAATGGTTTTGAGCTTAAAATTTTCGGTGTTTTATGAACTCTACGATGTCATGAGGCTCTATGCCTGAATTCTGGATGACTGACCCAATATGGCGGTCGAAAGCCGGAGAAAAATCCAGTGTCTAGGAAACAGAGGTTGTAAGAAGAAGAATTCACAACAGGCGGAGCTGCTGGCTGCTAAAGAGTTCGTATGGTAGATTGTCAAAACTCGACATAGTGAATCCAATATGGCAGTCAGACATCTAATATAGTGGCCAAATTATTGAAATACTACCGATTTGCACCAAATTTGGTACATAGGGGCTTTATAGGTCGCTGATCACGAATTCAATGTCAGATTAGCCAAATTCAAAATAGCAGATCCAAGATGGAAAACCAATTTTTATAAATAGACTGATTTGCACTAAATTTCGCACAGGGCGGTTTTTGGGGTCGCTGATTACAAAACTTAAGTCAGATCTGCAAAATTCAAGATGGCGGATCAAAATAGTGGACTTTGTTTTTCGATAACCAGAATTTTACCGCGATACGTGGGTTTTTGGGGTCAATGATTACGAATCTTAGGTCAGTTTCTTTAGATTCGTGAGAGTCGATCTAATACAGTGGATTGGATTATTTAGTTTCTACCCAATTGGGTCCGCCATATTGAATTTCGAAGATCTGACTTCAGATTCGTAATCAGCGACCTTAAAAACCGCCCTGTACCAAATTTGATGCGAATCAATCTATTTAAAAAAATTTTGTCCGCCTTCTTGGATTCGCCATTTTGAATTTGGCTGATCTGACCACGAATTGAAGATCAGCGACCCATAAAACCCCTATATACCAAATTTGGTGCAAATCAGTAGAATTTCAATAATTTGGCCACCATATTGGATGTCTGACCGCTATATGGATTCTGACATGTCGGACTTTTTGGTCATCTACCCCCTGGAATCTTTTCGTTTTATCCTAAAATGATAATCCATATCCTGAAAACCCGAAAATTTTAGATTTAACACGTGCCCTTAGACGCAATTTGATTTCCCATTTAAATAACATGGGATTTTCAAACTTCAACCCTGTTTGATTTTTTTGACCACTTTAAGTATTTTTTCTGGATTTTTACATCACACCATTAAAATACGTATCACTTGGACTTGATTTATTGATTTTTTCCAGCTCAATTTGAGCACGTTGAAAAAGTTCGATTGTGGCCTTCGAAGCCTTCGAAGAACAAAAAATCCAAAATATGAAATTTTTTAAAATTGCTTATTTTGAGCTGGAAAAAATCAATTAATGAAGTCCAAGTGACTTTGAATTCAATGCCATGATTCAAAAATCCAGAAAAAATACTTGAAGTGGTCAAAAAAATCAAACAAGGTTGAACTTAATCCCATGTTATTTAAATGGGAAAAAAATTGCGTCTGAGGGCACATGTTAAATCTAAAATTTTCGGGTTTTCAGGATATGGATTATCATTTTAGGATGCAACGAAGAGATTGCAGGGGGTAAATGACCAAAAAGTTGAAATCGGTAAATAACGGACACCCTAATATATATATATATATATAGGAATGGGGCTTCGTCCCCCTGCGCGCTTCGCGCGCTAACCTCCCGACATTTAATAATTGTTCAATTTCTAGAAAAGCAAAAGATAATTCAGACTCTTTGATTAATTTTCTCCAATAGTAAAAGATTGAATTTTTTATGGATAAATAAGTTCTTCATACAGGTTATTATATCAAAGTCACTTAGGATTAATTTTTTACCTGTCATCTATTTATGTATTTAAATATTATCATAATTATTGATTTTTGATTTGATTACTTTTTTCTTGGTTTGCAGGTTAAAAATTATTAAGTTTTGTTGTTCCGCCCATTATTTAAAAATGATTAAATTAAATATTATGATTATTACTTTTGAATTTTTATACTTGTTCCCCGAGTTATTTCGTTCATTGAGATTAGTATTGGGTATTCTGCTCTTCGTCTATTAATTTGATAATTAATGATTATTATGAGTAATCTTCTATTCGATTACTCCTTTTCCAACAGGTTATTTTGTTCATGTCTATTTGGTTAAATTTTTTTAAGACTAATTTTTTATAATCGATTTATTATTTCTAACAATGGGTAACTTTCAATTGTTTTTTTTTGCATTATATTAGGTTTGTGTTTTATTAGGTTAACATTATTTGGCATCAACTTTTTTGCTCTTGATTTGAATTTAACATGAGTTTTATCACTAAAAATTTACTAAACATGATAACCACTTGGTTTAGCTCTTAATAGTGCTGATTACACCCTGTAATACATTATACTTTATTATTTACGTGAAAATGAACGAACAGTGTACTGCACTTTTGATCGAGGTAGATTCATCTCTCTCTGCAGTACGGAGTCCAAATGATGCAATGCGATATGCGATCAGACATTATCGCGGTCTGACCTCTACTTTATACGATTTGGATCCTCTCGTAAACCTGCTGACTATGTGGTTTAATACAGTGTACTACACTATCTACACGATTAGGAGTATAGTAAAGGGGACCAGGGGGTTCTCGTAGCCCATGGTTTCTCAGTCCTCGACCAAGTTTTTTCCCATGTATCCCGTGATTACGAATTTCAAGGGTGAAAAGTCGAAATCATCAAGGATAAAAAGTTATGAACAATTTTTGTTAACAACGTGAAAAATTGTTGATATATTTAAATACAATTTTTTATCTTATTCCTTAATTGATTCTGAGCAAAAAACTTATCTATTAAATTTTTTATACGTTGCGTCATTTTTAAGTCAAAAATTCGTTTAGTTTGGAAAATAACCTTTTTACTATTTTCAACTGCATATTTCTCAGCCATTAGTTTATTATTTTTAACTAAACTAGGCTTAAATTTTACATAAAAGTGTGTACATTTAAGAAAAAAAAACATTTATAATAATCGATAGATTGACCCCCGGCTTTGGTCATTACCTGAAATCTAACGTGAGATTTTTGAAAAAAGTTCTCGTAGGACCTAGCTAATTTTTCATTTCAGATGATTTACACTATTTTGGTGTATACGTGTAGATGACTATTTTTGTATTTTTATCAATTTATTTCTGTCCGTACTTAGAAATTTTAAGATAGAAATGATTTTTTTTTTTTCTCATTGGGCCAATCCCTTTTTATTCTAGAAGATCTTCATACCCAAGCCTGAGATCTCATCTGATGGTCGAAGCCAGGGTCAACCACGGTATTGTTAATTAGCATATGGCCGTTTCTGTACCTTCTTCAATTTGCGCGTATACCTATGTATGGACTTATATATAGTCATATTCAGAGCGCATAAAGGTGCATTACTTACTTCAA
>JAPYYV010015626.1:0-14697 GCA_030522625.1 Copidosoma aretas
TTTACCTCCAGCTTTCTTTATAGCTTGCTGCAATCCCTTTAACGCTGAACTTATAACTTTTCAAGCTTAATCACTGCGGACCATAGACTTCGAGGCACTAATCAAGCTTTTTAAAGTAATTTTCTTCCTTTTGTCTCTTTTCATACTAACTTTTCTAGCGTTCGAACACGACGCTCCCATGCTTAGTTTAGATTTTCACTTTATGGTCTTTATGATAGCATAAGCAGCAGCTTTTTCTCCAAAACCTGCGTCATCAGCCTTGAATCTTTACCAAGCCTTTTCCGCAAGATCCTCGTCTGCAGCGTTCCTTGCTGCAATATTTTCTCGGTTCTGTGAGTAGGCTCTATCCTGTTGTTAGCAAGCCTGATCCAGTGGATTGATACCCGGATCTTCACGAGCATATCTTTTGGCTAGCTAAGTGTCTGGTCCACAATACTGATATCCCGGTATGTGCAGCTCTATAGGCAGTTTATTAATGAGTGTGTTTATGACTGCACGACCCTGTCGACGATAAGTGATCATGACTTCTCAAGCGCTCAACGATGAATAAGCTCAAAATGTGACTGATACATTATTTATAGTTTCATGTTTCAGTTGAGTCAGCATACTAATAATTTGTAGAATGAAATATTAAACATCCTGTGGTAAACAAGATAAGATGACTAACAAGTCTGATGAAACTATAAAGGGGTACTATTTACAGTATTGGGTTTCAGTGTCAGTTGTGTCAGCATACAGTCAACATAAGCTATGTGGAACAGAACGTAAAACTTCCTGTTGTGAATTTCGACGAATTTGTCGAGCAAGATAAGAAAATAAAACGCCATGGTGATTTGTTACCCGATACGATAAGAGCTATCCTTTGTGGTCCGTCAAACTGTGGAATAACAAACAGCTTGCAAGCTTTTATTACTTATCCCAATGGATTAAAATTTAAGAACGCTTATCTATACTGAAAGTCGTTGAATCAGCCAAAGTATAAGTTTTAAAAACAGTTATTGGAGCCCATTGATAGCGTGAACTTTTTTTCATTTAGCGAGCATGAATCAGTCATATCGCCAGATAAGTCACTCCATAATGATATTCGATGATATTGCCTATGAAAAACAAGATAATGTGAGAGCCTTTTTCTGCATAGGGCGTCACAAAAGCGTTGACTGTTTCTATTTATGCCAATCATACGCTCAAGTTTCCAAGCATTTAGTAAGAGATAATTTGAACCTTTTAGTACTATTCCGATATTATGATATGAATTTGAAGCACATCTATAATGATCATGTTAACACCGATATGACTCACAATGAATTCGAAAAATTATGTGTTAAGTGTTGGGGAGATGAAAAACATGGGTTTGTCGTAATAGATAAGGATAGAATGTGAAAGATGGTAGATATAGAAAAGGATTCTACTCTTTTGCTATAAATATCACTCATACCAATGAAGTATGTGTTAGTCTCATATTAGTCATCAAGCAGTCAACATGGATGCTATTTGGAGTAAAAAACGCATTCTTTAAGAGGTTAAAAATGAAAGAAAGTTCGAACGAGAGAATTTTGAGAGGCAGAGTGGTAAAACTTTCAAGCCTTACCATCCAATTCATAAGATCATTTACGAAGCGGAAATATTTACGAAAAGGAAAATATTTTTAATCATTTACAAAAAGGAAAATAATTTTCAGCAACAACTTGAATCTCCAGCTAGAGATCCTTTAAAATCTATTTAAAAAGGAAAAAAATACATAGATACATTAATATTCCACTCAGCTAGCAGTAATAAAGATGATAAGATTGCTTCTTCAGATGACACTGTAAAATATTATGATATAGTTGTGAAAAAAAGTGATTATAATGATGATGATGTAGGGCTTGATACAAATACAAGTCTATCCATTAATCTATACTTTTAAATAGTAGATAAAAAGGAGCCAGTGTCGGACCGCATTTATGGAATAAGAGAAGAAAATGGACGATGTATGCTTGGAAATTTACCCATATGTTTTAATAATAATTAAATTAAAATAAATCATCTAAAGTATCTAATAACTAATGGATTGATGGAACTGCTCTTAAAAATGCATCCTAATAAAGTATACTTGACACCAGACAATTTGGAGAAATACGAACGAATCCCGGAAACTTCTAGCGCGTATAATAGGAGATTCATTGAAAATGATCCTATTCGTTCATAAAACAGTTAAAAATATATAATGTTATCGCTCCGTTGTTTAATCTCATCCAAACGAGTAGCAAAAATAAAGGTGGGTCGATACCTTCATATGAAATTGCTAGAATGAACACTCAAATAGATTACATTTATTGATGTGTTTCTAACGAACTGGTCGATCGTCTACGATTCCTAGTGGCAGAAATATCAGCCGATAATCCAAGTCATAGAAATGACATTCATTCGATTATTGAGGAGCTCGGTAAAGCCAATATTATATATAGAGTGTAAATAATTAGTTCAGCTTAGTATTAAAATGAGCATTGACGTGTTTGGACGTGTATCATCAGCAAAATATAAAGGTGGTGGTCGAGGTCCTCCTGGAATCGGATACAAGCTCACAACAGATGGTCAATTTGACTTGCAAGGTAAAAGAGTATGTAACGTTGCAACAGCCCTTTAGCCTCATGATGCAGTAAATATTACTATTTTACATAGAGAAAAAAAAATTATATCAGATGAGCAAGATAAGACGTGTATTAATTAACAATTTGAGTGATGATTTCTTAAAATCAATAGTAAATTTGCAGCGAGAAATAACTACAATTACGGAGGTTTTGGCTCGGATATCTAACATCACTCCTGAAGACAATTAAAAAGATGGAGAGAGTAGTAAAAGAGCTTCATAAACCCGCAAGACGCAACTAACAATGTCGAAAGTTTGATATCCGAGACTTGGATGAAACATGGCAAGCTGATCTAGTGGAGATGATACCTTATGCTCGTGAAAATAAGGGTTATAGATATCTGCTTACAGTCATAGATGTATTTTCTAAGTACGCCTGGGCTGTGCCAGTAAAGAGAAAAATTGGCGAAGATGTGGCTGCAGCTAATAAGTTAATATTAACAGACAGAAGAGTTCTAACATATTTGCAAACAGATAATGGTAAAGGGTTTCACAACACAAATTTTCAAAGTCTCATGCAAAAGAATAATATCAAGCTGTATTCTACATACAGCAATCTTAAGGCGTCTATATATGAGAGATTCAATCGAACTTTAAAGCATGCTATGTGAAAAAAGTTCAGTCTTCAGGGCAACTGTAAGTGGACTCATACTTTTCAAAATTTGCTTGAAACATATAACAATCGAAAACACCGAGCCACCGGCATGAGACCATAAGATGAAATTGCAGATAATAAAGTCCAAGTGCTACAAAAATTCAAATTTGACTGCATCAAATTGAAGTCTAAATTCAAAGTCGATGATAAAGTGCGTGTAAGCAATGCGAAACAAGAATTTGAGAAAGGCTATACGCCCAACTGGTCAACGGAGATTTTTACAATCATACGAGTAGCAGCAACAAATCCAACAACGTACCATCTAGAGGATAATCGAGATCAGCCCATTTTTGGAGGTTTTTACGAGCAGGAACTACAGAAAACGAAGAATCTGGATGTTTACCTTGTGAAGAAGGTTCTTCGATGGCAATTAAGTTTTCATCAAGTGGGTGGGCTTGGACAATACCACAACACTTGGATTAATAAAATTATATTACAGAAAAAAATTTTACAATAAAGTATACGCAAAATTAATGTAATTTTTTTGTTTTCTGTTGTTGTTAATTTATAAAATGTAGTAAAGGAGTATTCAATAAATAGTCCAGATATAAAGATGACTGTTTGTTTTTATTTTTTTCATTTATATTCACAAAATTATGCGTAAGAAAGATTTAAATTATTTCCATCATAAGCAACAAATAATTTAAACCTATTTACTGCTTCCAATACTACATTAAAGAACTGTTCGTTTTCTAAGATTGCTAAAGATACTTTGTTTGACAAAAACATTTGGAATTCCTCTGTTTCGGCGATGACTTTTGGTTCACATCCTTCCTAAGTTTAGTCACTATATATTGGTGATCCACTACAATCTGGTTTAGTCTTTTCGTCAGCTAAAAGCCATTGTTGGCGATTTTATTTAGTGCTGCGAGACCTATCTGAAACAAATGAAATTCCACATATAAATAGCATATACATAGATCTGTCTCTCTCTCTCTGTGCGTGTGTGTGAGAGAGAGAGAGGGAGCGAGCCAGGGGTTAATAGTCTACGGCAGGAAGTAGACGATAAAGTGAATTGTGCGTGTGAGAGTGTGTGTGCAGGTGTGGTAGGGCCGTAGTGTTGGTTTATGGCAGGGGAACATGCGGGATTTTAGGGCTCTGTTCGTGTGGGTGTTTGTGGAAAGGAGACAGAGAGCAGAGACGGTATGGGTGATGGGCGTACGCCACGCGTTTTCGGAGGCCATTTTGTTTGCATCGCACCCGAGCTTTTCTGTTGTTGACGCTGGTTCTCGGGCTTTCCCTACGAGTGTGCCAGTAGTGCCAATAGGCCAGGCCATACGGTCAGCAAATCTCCGTGGAATACGAGGTTGCGCAGACGAGGGGTATCACGATCGCGGACTTTCAATAAACACGTATGTATGTATGTGGCGTGATTAAGAGATAGGTGTGCAGGTGACAAGGGCTGGAGACGGCGAGAGGATTTTCCCGAGCGGAATCGAGGAGTCACGGCCGAACAGGACACGCCTGCATATAGATACGGGTGTCGGTGGACCCCTATATATAAACATATAGATATATACGTATATAACGTGTGTACATTCGGCCAAATGAACGGTGCTGGACACCAGTAAAAGTTACTGGTTAAGTTCGAGTTTTCTTTAATATAGTGTAAGTTAGTTCCCCCCCCCCCTTTCTAGTTACCTTTACAGGAATGGTTGGTTTTTCGCAAACCAACTCTCTGCGGCAGACCTCCCGGAGGAGAGGAGTCCAGTGGGACGAGATACCCTAAGGTACGTATGAGTGAGTTTTGTGACGTGGCGCCGGGACGGTCGTTTCTCCGGCTGATGCGTCACGTTACAATGGCATCCATGTAGTGGGGAAATCTGTCGCAGGATAAGGAAGGGAATATAATAGGCCAATATATTAGTATACTTGTGAGTGAGAGTGAATGTCGCGAATACAGTAAGTTATTTTTAAAGTGTTTGGCCAATTACCAGGCCTATGTTAAATCTTAATATAATTTATGTAGTAAATAAAAGTATAATAAAATAAATTATTGCTTTTAAATATATATAATAATAGTTGAACCTATACGTATATCTATATATATATATTTATATTTTGTGTCTTCGACAACCGTGTTATTAAGCACCGATCGCAGAAATTTATTTCATAGAAAGAGACATCAGGGGAGAGAGACTGTCGGTGACGCGGACGAGTAGCTGGAAAATTCGCCAACAGCGGATTTTCTTTAGGTAGGCAGGACTAATTTAGGTAACCTGGGAAATTATGATGTCACACGAGGAAGCGATGCGGGTTGTCTTAAATACACGGGAGCTACGGGGGATTTGGTGGATCGTAGGCGCGATGCGGTTCGACGTAGTAACTTCGGAACTCATTATGCGCGGATATAGTGCCTTGGGAGAGGAGAACGTCAAACGTGATCAATTTTTGCGCTGTTTTTTAGAGGCTGACCCAGAGAATGATTTGGTGCCGTTTTATGAGGAGGATCTGTTAGGGGAGGGTGAAAGTCCGGCCGAAGGACAACAGTCCGACCAGCCAGTCCGACCAGCTCGAGGAAAGTGTTGGGCCCGGGATAGTGCGGTAGACACCGAAAGGCGGGAAATTCCAGCCAGATCATAAAACGGACGACGGAAGACCAAGATACCCGTACCAGCACCGTGCTCGAGGAATAAGCCATAAACAGGCACAACCTCGGGAACGGACGAAGTATCTGATGGGCGGGACAAAACGAGTGTGACAGCCGAGGTACACCGGTCACCGGTGTGCAATACATTACAGATCGCGACGACGACGACGACGTGTACAATGACGTATACCACACCCTTGATAACGTCGGTGCTCAGAGGGGAAAACAGGCCGGGGTACGGAAAGGACACTCGGCGGCCATTTACTTTTCCGACAAATGCCAAGAGGCTTTTAATATTAAAGTTTTTACACGAGGAGCAAATTATCGATACCACTACGTACTTTGGAAACGGACTGTAGTCTCGGGGGATTCAAGAATCGAATGGGGCGATCTCGGCCAGTACTCAGCAGATGTCTATAGGACAGCAGAGGGGTTTCCTACCAAACATACTTATTTCCTTCGACACCGGCCATACGACCCCAGTGACATCAGGTATAGGTTAAGAGGGTAATCAGGAACCCTTCAGGAAGCAGTCCGGCACCCGTAGGCAGTGGTCCGGCACTCCTAGGGGTGAATAAGCAAGTCCTGGAAGACCACCAGGCACCCACACCAGGTAACCAGGGCCGTTTAACTTTGACTCAGGTTGTTCTGAAATCTATTAAGGCATCCAAAAAGGTGAGAATTAAAACTCCCAAGACAAATCTCCGGCCAAGTACTCCTAAAGAACTCTGGACGACCAAATCGCATCGTAGTGAGCATTATACTCCACGCGATCTAGACGCTATTCATTCGACAGCTCAGCAGGAGAACGATGATCGTAATAGTGAGTTAAGCAGTGGGGAGTCGGATAGGAAGGCTTAAGAGAGGTTGGCCGAAGGTTTAGAGGAGCAGAGGAAGACGGAACAAGCTAGGTTAGTAGCAGCACTGGAAAACCAGCGCAGAGGAGAACAGGCTAGATTAGCCGCTGCGTTAGAAGACCAGAGGGGAAAGGATCAGGTTAGGTTAGCTGTGGCGTTAAAAGATCAGAGGCAGAAGGATCAGGTTAGATAAGCCGCTGGGTTAGAGATACGTAAGAAAGAGAAACAGGCTAGATAAGCTGCTGAGTTAGAGAGACGTAAGAAAGAGGAACAGGTTAGATTAGCCACGGCATTAGAGAAGCGTAGGAAAGAGGATAAGACTAGTAGGGACGCGATTTTAGAGAGAAAAAGATGTGAGGAATGGGAAAAAGCTTGGACCGAACTGGAGAGGCTTAGATGGATAGGGCTGTCCAACCAGGGACACAGAGGATTCTATGGGAAAGAGGTACACAGGCCGAGACTTGGAAGCGATAGATCAGTAGGGGGATATTCCAGTGAGGCATCTAGCAGCGAGTATTCAAGTGTAATCCAGAACAGGAAGAGACTCTGGACAAAAAAGCTAAGGGTACAGGCGAAAGAGGGGAAGGACGTCGAGGCTAAGAGGAACGAGACAGTTAATCAAAATCCAACGGTGGGAAAATAAAGTACCCAGGACCGGAGTCTTCCATCACTAACCACGAGAATACGTCTGCCCAATCACGGAACCCCTTAGTTCGGGCATAATGGAGACTTGGACACGGATAACGGATTTCTAAGGCCTATAGGGAAGAATCGCGGGACAAAGTTACCCGGACAAATACCTACCGGCCGAGACCTGCCTTGACCTATGGAGGACCGGATGAGAGATTCGAGTGAAAGAGGGGCCTGACGACAGGGTAGGACTCAACCAGCGTTTGGAGATCTTCGGAGTACTAGGAGTAGTCAGAAAGCGATGGCAAGAGGAATACACGACGATCACAGGCGGTAAAATTCCTTAAGGGCTAGGGGATAAAGTTTACCAGAGAGGATAAGGGAGACGACGCGGAGGAGTGTTTGGAGCAGTTCGAGAACTGCCTAAGAAGTTGGGAGTTTAGCGATAATGAACTACTAAGTACGGTACCTTGTATACTGTCCAAAGGAGCCAGTCGCTGGTTCAGGACGATAAAAGGTGACTTGCACGACTAGAAAGTTTTTCAGGTGGCTTTCAGACGTCGGCATATTGGGGAGTACGACGAACAAGATTTATGGGACGACTTACGCCGTCGTACCCAGGCCAAATCGGAGAAAATCTCGGTGCATCTGTCAAATCTTAGATAAATCGCGTCGCGGTTTACGGTGCCCCCGAATAAGGACGCGATCTTGGACCTGGCGCACAGTGGGGCAAAAAGCACCAGTTTGGTTCAAAAGTTTCTAGAGACCACAATTTTCAACCGATTTGGATAATTTTTTCTTTCATTTTCAATGTAAGAGGATTTTCAAGATTTATGTCGAAGCCAAATATCGATTTTTTTCTTAACGTTAACTGTTCCTAACCTTAAAAGTCAAAAATTATCCGAACCTGTTAAATAAAATACTTTTTTAATAGAAAAGTCAACGTTACGCAATAAAATTTAGCAAAAATATTTTTAAACATATATTTTAAGGGTTAAGATGGGAGTTACAACATGATAATCGATAGAATCAAGATGGCGAATCCAATATGGCAGACCAAAATATATTACAATACCCAAATATCAATAACAAATTATACTCGGGGGTTTTTTTGGGTCGCTAAAGACGAATTTATTGTCTAAATTTGCAAATTCAAGATGACGGATCTAATATGGCGGACCAAAATCTAATAAACGGCTCAGGTTCCCCAAAAAACGTTCGACTTGGCTGTTTTTGGGGTCGCTGATTACGAACTAATGATTTTAAGCTCAAAATTCAAAATGGCAGATCCAATGTGGCGGACCAACATCTGATAAGCGGCTCAGATCACCAAAAAACATTCGACTCGGGGGTTTGTGGGGTCACTGATTACAAATTTATGATTTTAATCTGCAAATTCAAAATGGCGGATCCAATATGGCAGACCAAAATCTGATAAAGGGCGCAAATCCCCAAACAACGTTTTACTCGGTGGTTTTTGGGGTAACTGATTACAATATTATGATCTGAATCTACAAATTCAAGATGGTGGATCCAATTTAGTGGACTAGAAACATTATATCATTAAGCTTATAGCAATTTTAGGTAAAAATATGTGTACGGTCATAAAAATTAATAGATACTGTAATTTTCGTACGTTATCATTTATAAACAAATGATATAATGAAGACTTATTTGCAAAGTATTTATTTAAGACTGCTCACGTAACTTACAAAAAAATAAGTCAAACCCAATAAAGAATAAATCGTAATCAAATAGCTGTAGTATTAAAAGTAGTTTTGTCGAAATAATTGAACTACAGTTTTTTGGTAATTGTATTACATGTGATTTATTAGCTACACAATGCTTCTTTATTCAACTTTTATAAAAAATGTATACATTCAGTGGTTTATGACCGCTTTTTATAAATATAACAGTATTTCTACAACCCTTTAGTTTTAATCGAAATAATATCACCGTTAAAAGTACTAATACACAGTTATGTGTGTGAGTTACAATTTCTAATAAAAAAATATTGATTGTCACCTGACAAAAGCCTGAGTATTTGTTGTGGAACTGTTTAAGACTAATGAAAAGTTGATTGGGAACCAATAATCGAAAGAAATAAGTGAAATGTCACTTAAATTTGTGGGGTTTGATGCTTTACCGTTCAAGGTTCATCAATTTTTAATTTTTCTTCAATACAGTAAAAAATAAATGTTTTTTCCACTTTAAAATGATATTCATCAAGACAACTAATCGCATCTATAGACAGAAAATTTGTTTAAGTTAAAAAAAATATTAATAAACATAAAATAAAAATTGCAAATATACATCTATTTCTGTACAGTGCTTGAAATAAAGCATTAATTGCATCAGTCTCTTAATTAACTAATGTAAAATACTTATATGTAGTAATTTGAATAGTTTTTATTTTGATTAAAATGCAAGAGTAATGAAAAAAGAACTATTTTTTCCCTTTAATAAATTGATGTTTTATAGTTAGTGATTATCAACACAGACTTTTTAATGTCCGGATATCTTGGTGCATAAGCATTGTACCACTTTCTATTATTTCTCGCAAATCTATTTGTTATCAAAAAATAAAACAATTCAATCGTTATAACATGATATGGATAACTTCCCACGAATTTTCATTAGTCAAATAAATCCATGTCAAGTTGCTTATATTTGTGTTTCTAAAGGTTGCAATTATTACAAGTGTATACGCATAATATTAAATTAAAACCATAGTACTGGATTCAGGATTTTAGTAGGTGCATCGGAACTGTATTTCTACTTATTATTTGATAAAACCAATCTTTTTATTCCAGGTCATTACTTGTGGCTTGCAAATTGACATACAAAAACTCCAAAAATACACAAAAATTATCGCATACTTATATTTGAAGCATTATGACTGATAGAACATGCCTGCATCTGTTCATAAAATTATTTTCCATAGAGCTCAAATAATACAGCATTACAAACTTGTTCCGATTGGACACTTGACGGAAGAAACGCAAAAGACACGAAATAAGGATGTGAAATATTTTAGAAAATTCAATACTAGAAAATGTGGAAGAGTAGAGACAAACACAGACTTGTTGAATAAATTACTGATTTCTTCAGATCCTTATATTTTTAGTATTAGAAATAAAGCAAGTAATAATAAGCATGGAGTAGACGTCGATGCTGCAGAACTATTAAAAAGAGAACAAAAGTAGTGTTGTGTTCACATATGACAGTAATTAATAAGTTTGCTTACACCTTTCCATTATATATTTACTATAACTTATAACTTGCTATACAATTATCTCTGATAAAAGCACTAAAAAATTGTAGTTCCATTATTTTTATATAAATACTTTTAATTCACCAGCTATTTAATTACGTTTAATTCTTTATTGGGTTAAACTTCTTTTTTTTTAAATAACATAAGTATTCACGAATAAATACATTGCAAATAAGTATTCAATAGATCATCTGTACATAAATAGTAAAGTATGAAAATTGCAGTGTCTGTTAATTTGTATTACCGCACACATATTTTTACCTAAAACTGCTACAAGCCTATTGATATTATTTTTCTAGTCCACCAAATTGGATCCACCATCTTGAATTTGCAGATCTATATCATAAATTCGTAATCATTGACTCTACAAACCTCCGAGTCAAACGTTTTTTGGGGATCCTAGCCGTTTATCAGATATTGGTCCGCTATATTGGAGCCGCCATTTTGAATTGGCAGATTAAAATCATATATTCGTAATCAGCGACCCTAAAAACACCCAAGTCAAACGTTTTTTGGGCATCTGAGCTGTTTATTAGATTTTGGTCCGCCATATTGGATCCGCTATCTTGAATTTGCAGATTGAGATCATAAATTCGTCATCAGCGACCCCAAAAACCCGCGAGTATAATTTTTTTCGAGATTCGGGCATTTTATTATAATTTGGTCCGCCATATTGGATTCGCCATCTTGATTCTATCGATTATTATGTTGAAACTGTCATTGAGAACCTTAAAATATATGTTTCAAAATATTTTTGCTAAATTTTATTGCGTAACGTTGACTTTTCTATTTAAAAAGTGTTTCATTTAACAGGTACGAATAATTTTTGACTTTTGAGGTTAGGCACAGTCAACGTTAAGAAAATAATCAAAATTTTGCTTTCACAGATATTCTTCAAATCCTCTTTCTTTTAAAATAGAAAAAAAATTATCTGCATCGGTTGAAAATTGTGGTCTCTAGAATTTTTTGAACCAAAAAAGTGCTCTTTGCCCCATTGTGTGGCGTGGCGAAACATATTGGCTGAATATCGTGATGCCATAGAAGACCGGCTAATAATAAGTTTAGATGACATAGAGAAGTATGGGTTGCGCTGGGAGAGGTAGATGGAGCTAAACAGCCGATATGTGCCTCCGCCACCAGCCGAGAAGATGCACGTTCCGAGTGCGGCGTTTGTTGGAACCGCGACCGTCAAGGCTAAGGTGGCGGTCACCACGGACGCGAGTGAGGGGGAAGTAGGTAAAGGAGACCACTCCCAGACCAAGAATAACGAGGCTAAAGGACAGGAAAAGAATAAGGGAAAGGACAAACAGGAGAACGATGCAAGAAAAGAGCGGAAGAAAATAGGAACGGGGTCCACACCGTCGGGGAATGGGTCGCCCCCTTTTAATTGATCTCCGGAGTTCATTGCGAGCTTTGCACAGATGCAAAACTAACCTTCGTGGTCGGTGCCCTGGAAACCGGTACTGTGAAATAATCAGACTGCAGCTGCACGACCTATGACTACTCCAGACGTGGGTAAGCAGTACGGCCAAGCCCCCAGTGGAATTAGAACCGGGGCTATCCCGAAACAGGTGACGGAGAAAGAGGCGGCATCGGGAGGAAACGCGCTTTACATCTGTTATACCTGTCGGGCGGCGGGATATCGTTCGTTGGAGTGTCCAGACACGGTTTGTTACGCGTGTACACATCGCGCGTAACTGTCCACTGAAGAGGGCACAGATGGAGGAGGGTCCTGAGCCCGGCGTATGGTGCCAAGAATGCGGCATGTCGGGGGTAAGTCTTCTGTCATGTCCTAGGTGTAATATGAGGCGAGTGAATTTGGGGAACGGGTTGCGCGGGGGCCAGAACTATATAGGACAGATTCTGCAGCCCCCGCTTACCAGTTATTAGAGGTTAAAGAAGCGCTTCAAGAGGAAAGTGAGAAGAAACAGGGTAGTGGGAAAATGTGGATTTTAGATGAGGATAGAAAATTAGTTGTTATACCTAAAGAAACGCTTTAAGAGCCGAAGAGCGATAGTAGAGTAAAGCTGTCAGGAAACTTACAGTGCGGTGGACTAAAAAAAGTTGCACGCGATAATCAAACTGCTGCCGGATACTCCAAGGAAGGCCTTGAAAGGTTTAAGAAAAGGTGTGAGGAACAAGCTCCAGAACAGAAGGGGGCAGACATTCCAAGGGGACTAGGAGAAAGTTCGGTAAAATCGAGCCAACTGCTGAACGCTCTGCCTCTTAAGAGTTATAGTGATTGGGGGAATGAGAGAAATTTTGGGAAATTTGGCCTGAACGCAGATCTTAAGAAAAATACCAGGACGTCAGGCCATCGTAGAGTGAGATTTTCGGACTTGGATAGTGAAACTTCTGACTCGAGCCATACGTTAGGAGCACCATGGCTGTTCGGGTCAGAAGCGACGTTGCGACCGAAAGTTTGTAAAAAGGAAAAGGAAACCTTTAAAAAGCATAGCCCGAGCAAAATTCAGGAGAAAACGGATGAAGTGTCGGGGTGTTATAGGTTAGAAGCATCATGCTTTGTAGAGTTAAATAACTTAGGAGAGTCAGAGATTGGAATAAAAGGTAGGACAGATAAAAGAGAGAGAAAAAGATCACACGAGGAAGTTGCGAGTACGAATAGCAAGGATCGGCCATATCTTTCAGTAATACTGGGTGGGCAAGAGTACGGTGCTCTTATCGATACAGGGGCGCAGTCATCGCTTATCAGACCAAAGATAGCCGACCAATTTAAAGGTCGATTGATGCCGACGAACGCGGCGATTGTCAGTGTGAATAATACGGTATCAAAGGTATTCGGTACTATAGAACTTAGCTGCGAGATCGACGGTTACAAGAGAGCAGCACAGGTTAGGGTAGTTAAAAATATGAGTCAAGATATAGTCTTGGGGCGAGATTTTCAGGAAGCGTTTGATTTTGATCTGTGGTTGAGTAAAGGGTTATTTCGAATTTCTAAGAGAGAGTGGCATCATTTAAAAGGTATGGGAGATTTGTCGAATTATAGGTTATTTGCGGAGTGCGCCAGAGTAAGCGATATTTATGTCAAACATAGGGCTAAGGATACGCTGGGACCGACCGATAAAGTGTTAGGAGAGATAAAACTGAAAAATAAAGGCCGGGTAGATAGCAAACTCTTAAGCCGCCGACTGTCTGAGTAGGAAAAATTTGGTAGTTGTGTTAGGAGTATAAGGGTTTGGATATAGGTAATAAGCAGTATGGCAGCAGAAGATTTGAGGAGAACACAAAAAATTTCGGAGGAGATTCCTCTGGTTCTGTTCTGTTTTCCTAGGTAGAGTGGGATCCGGCCAAGCCAGTTGGGTCAGAACGACGAGAGAAAAAAAAAGACGAAGAGGAAAGTCGAAGAGAGAAGAGAGAAGAAGGAGGAAGAGAAACAAGAAGAGATCGGAAATAGTGAGTGGATCAGGAAGAAATATTGAAGGAAGTTTTTAGTGCGCCAGCAATTAGTGACGGCCCGTGTTAGTAAAAGCGCGATACAGGGTATATTTAGGCAGCACAAGTAGGGTGACAGGCTAAAGTGAAGAACGGCAAGAGAAATATGGAAAAAGTGTATTTATTTACAGGAAATCGGAGCAGAAGAATAAGAGGAGAGGAAACTGTTGGCCAATGGCTAGGAGAGGGCTAATCTTTCTGATTTCAGGTAACTTCGTGACCAGGAGCTAACATGACCTTGGAGGGGAGGCTCACCCCAGTAAGTTTCTTTTATACATTCATATTTTTGGTATCTGGTGAACGCTGATGGTGGACGGCTTGAGACATTTGGGGAAATGTCTGGCCTAGGAGGGGGAGAGGGGGGTTCGTGACGTGGTATTTTTCGATACCACGCCACGATAGGCCCCTGTCCCGCATCATCGGCGGTCACCTAAAATACGAATATAAACGCATATATGTACATATATATATATATATATATATATATATATTAGGGTGATTTTTTTTTTTCGATTATTTTTTTTTTTTCGGTCCCATCGTAAAATTTTGTTGGAAATACTTCTAAAAAAATTCCCTGAAAGTTTCAGCCCTTAATATTAACATTAAGTA
>JAPYYV010015629.1:5958-20029 GCA_030522625.1 Copidosoma aretas
CCCTTCGTTATATATATATACTGTACGTGTTTACGCACATCAGGGAGCGATCTAACGACGTTGTGTACCATACCAGGGAGCAGCGGGCGAACTCTGCCAGAGTAAAAGGGAGAGCAGGGGGATTCAGTCCCGAGGGCTCATTAACGGATTATTAATAACCCGCCCGCCTGTTCTTTATGGCAGGCCCGCCCCCCCCCCCCCTCCCCCGTACTCTATTCACCAGTGTCCGATACGAAATGCCCCCTTGCTCCTCCACCTCATGATTTTCTGATCCGGCTGTAAGTACATAACACTGCGAGGCGAAGCGGATAACTTGAACGAGAACTGTCGAGCTTTTGATGTTGTGAAAAATAGGACGGTGGGGTAGGAAATGTCCTCTTTTGGTCCAACGAGCCAATAATGTACATGCATGGAAACCCATGGAAGTATATATTAGCTGAATCAACGATTTCAGCTCCGAAGCGGGCGCCGATGGCCGGTCGATTTCAAACGGACGCCTCGGAGCCGCGTCCCGAGTAGTCAAAGACCATCTGCAGGTATGGTTGGACAACAGTCTTCCCGTACGGCGCGTGTACAGCGAGGAAAATTTTTCAAAATCATCCGTCGGCCCAGCTGGATCGGCGTAATCGATTTCGGCCAACCGTATGCCTCCGTGCACGCGTGGCCGGACAATGTGCCAATCAGGTCTCGCGTCGGCAAGCGTCGGCAACAAAAGTGGGCCAGCCCGTACAGTGCGAATTTCTCGCGTATAGGAAGCCACGTCCATTATGTATTATACACATGATCATGGGCGTACGCAATTCTTGGCCGCGTTGCGATTGTATGCGGGGAATATGATGAATCGCGTACCCGTCCTCGCGCTTCCCTTGATATCCTCAGGAGTCAGGGAGTCGGTAGTCGTATCGACGTGGTGTGCACAATCTGGGTGGTATTCATGCGACGACACAATAGCCGCGCCCGGTAGTGCGAACAGTGGCCTCATGCGCCATTCGGGGAGTCGTCTTGCATTCATTCGCATTCATTACAACGTATGTACTACTATACTGCTGTACATGGGTTATAATCGTATCGAGGTTGCAAGTAGTATAAGTATCTGGTGGCAATGCGGCGTAATGAGCCAAAAAGTTGAATCGTTGAAGCGTAAACGATCGTTGAGGTAACGCGTGTGTGGTCTTGGCTCTGTATTAACGCTGATATGACATAATTTTTCAACTCATACAGTTTTTGTCGATCATCTTGATTTAGAATCATTTGCATTTACGATTTTTTTGTCGTGGGAACATCCGCATAATGGTTGGTAACATTATTAATTAGCACCGGTTTTTAGCTTTTTAATAAAATATTTTCAGTGATATATTGAGCTTTATAAGATTTAATCAGCTAGACGCGTACTGATTTTTAGACTTCTGACTTGAAATTTTTCATTTAAGAAGACGAAACACGTTGAAAAATTTTACTAAAGTTGTGGACTTTTAGGAACTTTATGAAACAATATCTAACGCCTGAACTACACATTAATGTTGCGATTAAGTAAAAAACTTGTCAGTTTCATTATTTTATCATTTGAGAACAAAGTATCATTTATATTCCATTATACTTTAAGTATTTAAATGTCAGTGCAGAGCAGTGGGGGTAGCTGAGGTGGATACGAAACAAGGAGAGGTGACTACAATATACAAATGCAGTGTCAGCGTGGCCGTTAGTATATCTCCGCAGTTGATGTATTATAAAAGTATGTACAGCGTATACAGATTATAATAGAAAGTGATTGCCTGTGGACACACTTCTTTATCTTTCTTTGGACTACTGGCCTGTTGAAAGTGGCCACCGTAGCAAAATAGAGACATCTTTATTATATTACAAGTGAGCGATGTCGAGCTTCCAAAAAAGGAAGGGCTCACTGGCTATGCTACAGTGTCCACTGCTGATTTTTTTAGTAGGCTTACCTGCAGGTATGTAAAGTATGGCAAAAACTAGGGCTTAAATTCACAAGAGTCAAGAGTATTCTTGATGTTGTACTGTATTGTCTTGAATTTCAAAACAATATTCAATACAATATGTTGATCATATTTTCAGTCCTATAGAAGTCCTATACAGGCCTATACTGCAGGTCTTGACAATAATTCTTGGTTTTTCACAGGTAGAGCTTTCGAGTGAATTGAAAAAAAAAATTGAATCAGGCAACTAAATTTTTATTATTTAATGATAATTCTATAATTATTAATTAATTATAACTGAGTAATCAAATTATGTCGTTTATAGAGAGATAGCAAATTTTCTGATGTAGTTTAAATATGAACCACCAAGTTTGTCTTTTAAAAATCATATAAATGAAAGGTCCAAGTGGGATGTCCATAAATTGAGTGATTATTTTATTTATATTTCAAGTTTTTATCTATTTTGTCAGTTGCATTATTATAATAATACATACATTTTAAAGAGCGTGGATAAAAATTTTTTAAAAATTTATTTTTTATTTCTTGAAACCTATCATTATTTGTTGAAAGTTTTTTCTTTCATCAAAATTGTACAAGTAAAATATCAACTGAATTATTTTAAAAAGATTGTAGGATACGTTTGCAAACATTGTTTTTCCCAGAGCCTATTTTTTAAAAAATCAAATGAAAAAGACAAGAACACGATTTCTTATTAAATTCAGTACCAATTGATCGAATGCAAATTTTTGCTAAATTATTCGATAAAACCAAGACAATACAAGACAATACAAGTTACTTATGACTCAAGACCAAGCCAAAATAATTTTTTTCAGTATTTTTTGAGAGCAATAAAATATTTTGTCAAACATTAGCTTATCTTGCTTTTGTGAAGCTCTAGCAAAAATGTGCATCGATTAATATACTATGATGGCTCATAGCCAACTGTCAAACCTTTTGACGTCACAGTGTATTTTTAGATTATACACAACTTGTAGACTTTTATACTTATTCATAGCAATGATTATCACGCGATTCCGACCGATAGATAACCTTTTTTACTTACATGAATACTTTACTTATAATAAATTATCAATGGTGTGGTACATTTTTTTTTATCAATTTCTAGCCAGTGGAAGAATAAACTTCTTTTAGCACATTATATTTCATATGTTTTAAATTTTTGACTAATATATGCTTTATAAATTGTGCAATCCCATATAATTTGTGGTATGACACTGTAGGTATTAACAGCCATCACGGCTATCGACAAAAACGCATCGAATAATTATTTCCTTTTTCCAATACATCCACCTTAACTAGCCTTCTTTCACAAAGTGCTAAAAATTGAACTACCAATTTTATGCTTGCATGAACAATTCTTCATACACATAATATATAGGCTGCTGTGGACATAAGCCTCAACTCCATCCCAACTTAAGAGAGTTAGAGATAAATGAAGGAGAAGCTCTGAATATCATGTGCACCAGCGTCGATCAATTTAATTTCTACTACCCCGTAAACGATGAGATCAACAAAGTCAGAAATTTTTATGATTATTTCAGTTGAAGAAAATATTTCTTTTGAGTTGTTTAACGTATATTTTTTGTATTTAAAAGATAACGACATCCAATTTTAGTATTACCCAAAATAAAGACGGCAGTAAAACATTTCAAAGATTATACACTGTCTTCGGGGATACTGGTTGGTATGGCTGCGATGATGTAAATAAAACAGTAACGAACATGACACGTAAAGACTACAATGACTCAAGGGCCAGTTGGATTTACGTTTTTGTTAAGAGTAAGAAAATTTTCGCATTCATATCTTTCTTTTTATTCAATAAATATTTTATAAATTAGAAATAAAAATTTTTATTTCCGATATATGCTGTTTTTGCAGATTCCAACAACGTATACATTAATTTATCATCCAACGGGGAAAACAGACATTGCTTAATTAACGATTTAGTGATTCTCGTCGTTCATATTAAGGCATATCCAACGCCAACTCTTGCATGGTAAAAAATTTCACCACTCAAAAACAATTTTATCATTAAACACACAATTATTTATTGATAATGATTCTTAGCGTTACACATACTTTTCTTCTAGGTTTGGCCCAGATGGAAAGATGGTTGTATCGAGAAATGGAGTCACGATAAGTAATACGGAACTGACAAGCATTCTTACAATACATGGTATACGCGTTGATGATGAGGGTATTTATACTCTTAAAGCGAATAATAGTGCTGGAGTAAAACACTTGAATTTTTATCTTGAAGTTAAAGGTACTTTTCTTGCAATGCATATTAACTGAACAAAATTTTTTAGCATACAAAAAAAATTGAACATTTGTCTTGTTAATATTTTTTGCCTTGAAGTAATTTACAAATTTGCTTCCATGAACACTTCTTTCCTCTTTTTTACAAGTGTTCAATGTTTTAATGATATGAATTATATCAATAAATCTGTATCTAAATAATTAAAGGTGATTTATTCCAATTCATTTAAAAGAAGTAAGGCATTTGAGCAACAGTTTAAGATAGCGACACTCATAGTTTGAAATTTTAACGCTATTCTGAATGAATTCCACAATGCATTTATAGCTTCAATTTTATGTTATTCCCAGAGCAGTTTTCTTCATAGAATGTATTCGTTTTTATGTTTGTAGCAAAACCGAACGTTTACTTCTACTCAGGTTTCGGCAAATCTTATTATAGCTTCGACAAAAATGCAACGTTTGGTTGCCTCGCTTACAGTGATCCTAAGTCAAAGATATCGTGGTATTATGAAAGATGTCTGAAATGGTCACAAGACTGTGAAACACTAAAATTGAAGGTTGGTATTATTTCAATAAATAATATAATTATATACATTAATAAATGTCCATATAAGTCGGTTCACAAAAAATGCGTAACTCCAATGTGAGTTGGAATTTTCGGAATTTCGTTTGTATTTTTTATAACTTTTTCTAATTTATATGTATAAGATCTAAATATACTTAAAAAACTCAAAGTGCCCTGCGGTAATGATATTACTGTAATGATAAGAAATCGCGATTGCCAATGAGAATTACGCATCTTCATTTAAATTACATTCCGCAAAAATCATCAGCATTACGGTAATGGACAGTCATTTTTTCGAGATCAACTTCTTACACCCGTAACAATACCACAACTAACTACTAACATTCGGAGCAGAAAATTTAACGAGATTCCTATTCGCTTCAAACTTAAAAATATTAAATCTTAAAAAGGACAAGTATGCGGTGGGGTCATGTTTATCTCTCACACTAAGGCAATAATTTGTTTCAGTATTATCCCAAAACTTGTATTAAGAAAAAAAATAGTGTACAGTATATTACAAAAATGTCTGCAATAATATTTCAATGCATTGTTTCAAACCTCTGGGACATAGAATAACGCAGTCTTTGTGAAATGATTTTTTTATATATCCTAAAACTCCATCCGAAAACAGTTAAAAAATTTATCACTTTGATAACTTTTTATTATTTTAAGGGAACAGAAATAGATGAGCAGAGTAATACAGAAACCAAATCAAGATTAACAATAAACCTGCACATAATGTATGGCAAATTAAATTGCACAGCTTGTAATGAATATGCATGTAACTCTTTATCACAAGACATTCATATTACTGGTAAGTTCATCTGGAGAAATTTTTTTTCTGAATTATTTGAATCAATAGTGATTTTTTATTCTGCTTGACTTTTGTTAAATAACGCTCTTTTTATAGATGGACCACCCGGCGTTTCTTTAGGCATTATAAAGCCAGATGAAATATTTGAAGGTGATAATATTACCTTAACGTGTGCCGCTGTGAATAGCGAGTTCTCCTCGGTGAAATGGTTAGAAGATAAAAAAAAAATTTCAACAAATTCTGGTTGGTTCTTGAATAACTTGATGATTGCGATAATAACTAATTGATTTGGATGGTTTGCTTGAACTAATTATAAAATCCAATTCAAATCTAATTTCAGGACGAATAATTTTAAAATCGGAAAACACCACTTTTACTCACCGTGCTGTTCTCTTGATCAATAACGTTAGTCGATCAGATAAAAACGACTATCATTGTGAAGCGAAGAATGATCATGGCATGACAAAAAAAGAATTTCACTTCCTTAAAGTCAAAGGTAGTCAAACAATTTATATATATATATATATATGAAATACGCCATTGCTTATTTTGTGTGTGGAATGATAGTATTTTTTTTCGTGTTCCATAGTTTCGCAAGCACCTTACTTTATTCATGTAAATATGAATGAAACTGATGTGGAACGATTAGCGAATGACCCTCAAAACCCTATTGATTTGTTTTGTTATGTTGGAGGAATGCCAAAACCTATCATTTTCTGGACCAAAAACGATATACCTCTAAAGTTGTCAGAACCACAGTTTAGTCTTATAAACAATAGTCAAGAGCTAAAAATAAGATATGTGTTGGAAAGTGATGGCGGAGAATATTCTTGCCTCGCTAAAAATAGCTTAGGAACAATAAAAAAATCTCAAAAAATCATCGTGAAAGGTAATCAAACCATAATAAACAATGTTTTTCTGTGTAATACAAAATTACTTGAATTTATATATTTCGTACATAACAATACGTACGGCAAAAATAATTGGGACGTTTTATTTCGATTTTAGATGGTGTAAAATCTTCGCTGTGGATCGGGGTAATGTTTTGGTTTGTTATAATTCCAACATCTATTTCAACTTACTTATTTTTGAAAGTAAGACAGAGGAAGGTATAAAAGAATTTCCGATCCATTATTATTAAATAACTTATAATTCACTACATAATCTACAAATAAGAAATGTATTTTATTGCTGTTGAAAGATGATGGAGAAACAGCTATTAGCAGCTGGCCTTACAAACTTTGAAAAAGAATCACTCGCAGAACTAACAGTGGATGATCAAATAGAATTTCTACCATATGGCAGAAAGTGGGAATTTCCGAGAGAAATGGTTCACTTAGGTATGAAAATTGACAAGAAATGTAAGAAAAATAAAGAGCAATTTCATGTACAATTGCGATTTTATTAATTAAAGAAACACAATTGGGAATTGGATGCTTTGGAGTTGTTTATAAGGCAAGAGCTCATGGGATTAGTTCCGACGAGTCTGTTACAACTGTGGCTGTAAAAATGGTTCGAAAAAATTCAAAGCCAGAGTATTTTTGTGCTCTAGAAAGGGAGTTAAAGATCATGATGTATCTGCGCCCACACTTAAATATCGTAAATCTTCTTGGTGCCTGTACACAAAATATTGCCAAACGTAAGGATCTGAATACCTCTGCAAATAAAAATGACTGTAATAATTTATTTTATTGAAAAACTATTCAATTGTGTTTCAGGCGAACTTTTGGTAATCGTAGAGTTTTGCAGATTCGGAAATCTGAATAGCTATCTATTCTGTCATCGATCAAATTTCATCGATCAAATCGGTACGGCTAATGATAAAATTGACTTTTCAGATGGAAAAGAATTAAAAAGGTAAACATCGATTATTTTTGGTGAATTTAAAACCATACTGGGAGAAAAGTGGTCGCGCGTCTCGCCCTGTAATTGACCGACTGAATCCTGCCCACTCCGTCAGTTCGCTGCTTGGCAGTTCTACTTCGGTTCGCTGCTTGGCTAATACATATTTATATAGACTGATCAGCTGTAATGGCACTGGTAGTACTACCTCATATGTATAGATGAATACTTTGCGCAAATACGCCATCTTGACTGGGACCCCCAGTGCCCGCCTCTGTTGGTGGGCCAAAGTAGTGATCTTAAAATAAAGTGATCAGACTAAGCCCGTGCGGTTACTGATTGGTTTGAAACATTTTTGAAACATTTTTGAACACCAATCACAGTGTGGTTCGCGTGCGAGTGCGAGTGAGAGAGAGAGTGAGTGCGAAAAAGTAGGAAGACCAAAACAGTATATACAGATATAGTTGCAGAAACAACATGGCTGCGCTTAGTCTGATCACTTTATTATAAGCTAGTCCAAAGCTTGTCTGTGATATATCCTTATTGGACGAGCTGCGCAACCACTCTTCTCACGGTGCGAATGTATTATTAGATCAAATAGGAACCATAAGTTTGAATACGTATACATGTCAGTTATAATTTAACTTGTTGCACATAACGTAATAGTACTGTTTGTACAGCATATCATTTATGTTTATGAATCAATGCTTATAAGGCTGATAGCATAAAAAATTATAAATGAAATAAGGAATTGTGCTAGAATGTGATCATGTAAGACAAAATTTACTGGACTAAATTTTGTTCTTTCTTATAGTAAGTTTATATTCCTACTCGTACACTAGTTTGAGTTGTTTTTTACGGACACCCTCTTACCACCTTGGTGTGGAGGTTATAGAACCGAACTCCAACTATAACCATTTTCAACCTCAGTCCCGATCGTTACCCATAAACCCCCCCCCCCCCCCCCCCCCCCCCCCCCCCCCCCCCCCCCCCCCCCCCCCCCCCCCCCCCCCCCCCCCCCCCCCCCCCCCCCCCCCCCGTACCGCAACTGACCAAGACTTGCGTGCCTTAGCCAACTGAGCTACGACTACTCTATTACTAGTCATGATTCTTCATTCTAATTTTTAGTTAGGGACAACCACACATTATTAAATTAGCTCAATATTATTCGTGCCTAAGGGGCAAAAGCGGGTAATTTAGTGAAATGATCTCTGCATGACTATTTTCATCGTATCGCCAATCTTCTTAATATATCATTCTTCATCAATTTTAACAATTATCGAAACACATATATGCTAGTGAGCTGACTGACAAGTCTATCATCTACTGCATCGAGGCTCAGAACTCCTACAACGCCATGGAGCACGAAAATCAACTCGTTTGGCACCCTAACTACAGGAATGACTATTCAAACGAGAATTTGAAGCCCATCTGCTCTCAGGATCTTCTGTTATGGGCATTTCAGGTAGCCAAGGGTATGGAGTATATTTCTCAAAGAAAGGTAAAGATATATGAAAATGTGTTTATAACTTTTCCTTTACTTGCTTTTGTCACTATATTTACTTTATTATACTTCATCACTCTGCTGGTACCCGCATGAACAGGTCGTACACTGCGATTTGGCTGCGAGAAATATTCTTCTGACGGAAAACAACATTGTAAAGATATGTGACTTTGGCTTGGCCAGGACGGTGTACCATGATGACACTCAAAAAAACAATACCTTTTTACCTATGAGGTGGATGGCCATCGAATCGATCAGGGACGCAGTTTTTTCAACAAAGTCTGATGTCTGGTCGTTTGGCGTAGTACTGTGGGAATTATTCACTCTCGCTGAGTTCCCATACCTGGATATGAATATGATACAGATGTATAATAAACTCATAAACGGATACAGATTGGAGCAACCTAGATATGCCACCAATGATATGTCAGTGAGAGAGAGAGAGAGACAGAGAATGTTAAGGAACCTATTTGTTTTAAAATTTACTATCTTTTTAACTTGGTGCTCTGTTTCAGTTACAACATCATGCTTCGCTGCTGGGAAGCCGAACCAAGTCTTAGGCCATCGTTTACAGATCTAACTGAAAGAGTTGGAAAACTTTTAGATCACAGCGTCAAAACACACTATTTAAAATTGTACCATACATACGAGAATATACACAAAGCAAGCGTCTTGGAAGAAAAAATCGACTACGTGGCCAAAATGAAATCATCAAATGACGTAGTAGTTGTCCCACCTCACCATGACTACGTAAACTACTCGTTTAAGGCCGAAAAACCGTTCTGCGTAAACGTGTAGAATGACATTAATTCCCTTGATTTATCGCTAGATTGATTAGATCTCCTTCTATACATGCTCAAGAAAAGCTTGGACGACTACTCAAACTTGGGTAGCAGGGATTTGGATTAATGCGATGTAACGAAAAATTGGAACTGCTCAAAGCTTTGCGAAACTAGAATTGTCGAGTTGTTCGTCAATAAAACGGACTAGAGATAATCACGATAATAATTTCAAGCATTATAAATTGATGAAAGCAATTATAGCTATGTATTAGATACATGTATCGACAAGCTACCTTTTTTTCAAATGAATTATAACTTATCTAGTATAACCAAATTCACCCTCGATTACTAATAAAATTTTTTATTTCGTTTCTCGAATCAGTAGATGTATTTAAAAAATAAACGAAAAAATACTTTTTTTATGACTTTTAAACTATTTGTTTTTTCTTTATCTTAGAACAACTGATTCAACTTGCATGGAGTTGTACTATTCTTTGTACAATTTTGAATCAATTCCAACAATTTTCTAGTATTCCACACCACCGTCAAATTTTTATTTCGTTGGACTCTTTAACAGACAATTTTCCTGCTCCCAAGTAACATATGTAAAATATATTATATTTTAAACAACGTTTTTTATCTATATAAATCGTACATACTAATTTTTTAGACGCTACTTAATTTTTTTACCCGAAAGTTCACGAAAAAGTCTGGAGTACTACGCATTATTCTTTCCACGCATATCTTCCAATATATGCTATGTTTCATTAGTTTCTGAATTATTATCAACGCGTTTCGACCTTATAAACACGATTGTGTATAGGGTGCGAGTTCGTAACAGTGCCAGGTAAATAGTTATTAACAATTTACATAAACAAAACAAAAAAAATTCGTTTTTGACCAAAAAAAAATCATTTAGGGTGTTTTGCTTATTATAAGCAAAAAAGGTGTCTTGCAATTTTTTCGTAAAATTCTTGATTTTGCATAAAAAAATTGCCAAGTCGAATAAACCATAAAGATTCGGATGTATGATAGGGGTCGTTTTCTGCAAAATCTATGCACTTTACTAGAAAATTGCAAGATACCTTTTTTGTTTGTAATAGCTAATTATCCTAAATAAATTTTTTTTTGTCAGAAACGAATTTTGTTGTTTTATTTATGTAAATTGCTAATAACAATTGACTCCGGACTTTTTCGGGCTCGCACCCAACAAATTCGTGATTAGGGGGTAAAAATACGTAGAATAATAAGCTCTGGTGCGGCTGTGGACATACAGGAGGCTACGGATACCTACCTGGCCGCCTTACTAAATGTTCCTTTCTCTGTGAAAAATTACAATTAATAATACATTTTGTGAAATATTTTTTATAATCTCTCGTAAATTTTTCTAAGTACAAAAATACTGCCTTGGTTTTACCTGACAATTCTTCAATTTTCCTACAATTATTAACTGCTTATCATGAGGTAACATTAACCATTGAATTTCTAATTCCTTTACATTACGAAGTCCCTCATCTCTATCATTTTCTTGAATAATCACGAGTATAGTTCTACTCAGAAAGAATTTTATCAAAAGGAATAAATTCTCAACTAATTGAACAAAATTTTAATTTTAAATAAACAAAAAAAAAACACATCCGGAAGAAAAGATTCAAACAAATTAAATCCGAAAAATTCTAGCCTAGCTACGTCACTTGTAAGTTATCAAAAGACAATTTGAGTTTGGTTTTAGTCATTTATAATTCATGCTAAACATTATAGTACAATCAAGAGCGACATTTACAATCAGTGAAAGCACAACAATTTTTCTCTTTGGATTGCAAGATATTCCAGAACAAGTTGACATTTTTAATTCGTCAGAATGAAAATAACTGATTCAGAGTTGTCATTATATCAGGACGGGACGAACCAATCCCTCGTTATTTTTGTGTCCGACGGTCCTGCTGAGTTAAAAGTACCCCGCGAGCCTTATTTCAAATTTAAAACTTGCTGTACACCAACCGTGTCAAGGGTGTCATTATTTTTTACAACCACTCGGGGAGGAAAAAAATGGAGACAGGGTCGCAAATTACCCTCATTTCTACAGATGAGTCAAGCCTGTAACAACCAATGCGTCACGCGTACGGAGACAGTATGGGATTCGAAAAACAACAGCTATAGAGCAGCTAAGGCTGAAGAAACTGCAAGAAAGCGGCCCGCGTGATTCGACGTTTAGCGATTTAAACGTTTTTCGTGTCCGCGGCCACCGTTGCCGTCTATAACTGCAGTCTGGCGTCTTGTGTCCCTATATCTACTACTGCCTGTAAGTGCCCGCTGCCTCTGCTATACTTCTCCTCCTCTGGCGCATCTATAATTTCAAAGCTGTAATTCCGTATCTGAAGTGCAGCTGCTACCGCTGCATCACGGCTGTCGCCCCTGTGCTTGCCCCAGGACTACGTGAGCGTCGCGGCTTGGCTATTTTGGCCGTTGACCTAGACACAGGGGGAGAAAGAGATTGGATCCTGGAAGCGATGATTGCAGGTATTGCTCACGCACGAGCCGGTGATTGGATCGTTTTCTGTTTTCTTTTTTGGGTTTTGATTTTCGGTTCGGAGATTGCACGTACGGGTGACAGATAATTCAATGGTTTCGCAGAGTATATACGTATGGCTTGTAATATCGGGGTACTTTGCATTTTCGCCGGGAGACCGAGTATCCGAGTGATTTTCTTAATCCATACGGACATCACTCTGTCAGAGAAACACTGGATGCAGTCGTTGCATTTCGAATTTGCATTTGCAGCACGATGAGTAAGTACTTTTGAAATTGTATACTTTTCAGCTGGGATAGGAATGCTACTTTTTGCGATCTGCGTGTTTTCGGAAGTATTATAATTAAAAGACCTTTGTTACGAGGTTCATTATGAAACGACTGAATGATAAAAATATGGAAGTATCCGCGAAACGAATTACAGATTCATACAGACATACTCAAAATTCATTGAAATTATCTCGTTATGGAAATCACGCGCGTTTCATCCGTACACGAACAGACATATATCCTTTGCATTACCTAGCGCCGAAGTTTTGCGCCCCTCGACAAAGTTTCATTTGCGTATGATATCGAGCGACTCTTCCGTAGATGATATTTAAACGTCGACGCTGAGTGGCGTATCCGATGAAAATTTCATCAACCCACGCGAGTACTTTTTCAAAAGCAATACGCCTCAATTTTACTCTAAAAAAAAAAAAAAAAAAAAAATGAATCCGTCCCGATCCGTCCACTCATCCATACACCGGTCCACGTATCCCACCGATCGAACGAATCTCATTACCCTTTTCAAACAGAGGACTCAAGCTCCCGCTCGACGAAAAAAGCTCACCGCGCGACGGCAAACGAAAAAAACAAGCCGGGGGCCCCGAGACCGCAAATTAAAGACGGACGGAGCAAAGGGAAGGGAAGAAGGGGAGGATAAAAGAGTCCCCTCTCCCGACGAATTTCTCCGAGTGTCGGGAGGCGCGGGGTTAAGCCAGGGGGAAATTACCATCCCGCCTCGAAAGCAAAGGTCGCCCCCACCCCCCGCCCCAAAGAGGATCACGCAGAGGGAGAGTAGTCGCCGCGCGGCAGCGTCGATTGCTCTCGCCGGTGTGTAAGGTACTGTGCGAACTTGTTCCTCCTCCGGCTCCGGCTGGTCCTTTTGCAGCGCACCGTGATTACACCCGTAGGTACGTGCGCGCGTCCGGAGATCCAGGGGAATTCTAAGCTGCCGTTGCGCGCGACGAGGAGCAAAAGGGAGGCTGCTGCCGCTGAACACGTAAGCGAGCAAAAGTATACGTATGTATGTACAAGGTACGAGAGAGGCGTAATATATGGACGAGGGATAGCGAGCGATGTGTGCGCACGCAGGTAGGCCGCTGGAAACGAGAGAGGGGGATGAAGCGGGTCAAGCCAAAAGGGGGATGGGAGGAGGAGGAGGAGGAGGCAATCGAGCGCAGGCATGCGAGTGTGTGTGCATGTATAGACGGGCGGAGGAGAGAGAGCAGGGAGCAGAGGTTACTTTTAATGTCTCGCGTCACGCAGCCCGGGGCTCGTGCAGCACGGCAGAAGTGAGCTGCCGTGTATCACATGTACGTATGTATCGAGGCTCGTCGTCGTCGTCTCCTCACTAATTTGGCGCCAATTTCCATCGGGCGGCCGCAGCAGCCACCCAGGCAAAATAAACTGAGGCCCACGCCGCCGCCGATCGTACGTATGCACGCGTGTGTACCCCCGACTCTGATTAAATGCTACCCGCGCGCCGTGTACCGGCCGATCGGCCCCCCCCCCCCCCCCCCCCCCCCCCCGCCCGCCCCCCCCCCCCCCCCCCGC
>JAPYYV010015629.1:20040-49104 GCA_030522625.1 Copidosoma aretas
TTTTGCTGCGCAGTTCCCACACTCGCGCGGCGCGTGCAACTACCACCACGGCTACTCCCTTATTCCGCGGATTCTCTTATTCTATCTTCCTCCTCCTCTCGCGGGCAGTAAGTACATACGCCTACCCCCCCCCGCATCGCAGATGCGTGATGCCCATCGTACTATTGCCCGGGACACGCACGTATGAGACGCGGTACTTGCAGCATGAGCGATCGGCTGCCGGTGGTGAACGGAACGCGCGCGATCGGTTATTCGGCGATGCGCCGTCCTCCCGGTATAATAATACAACGTTCGTTCTCTTCCGTTGCGTTTAGGATGCACTACTTACTCTCTGTGTCGGGTCATATGTTTGTTGTTGCACAGATTCTGGCGCGTTTTGGAAACTGCTGATGGACGTCGATTCCCGTACCAGTAGATCCCTCTCCTACAGGCAACGTTGCGAAAATCAAAACCACGCCCGAGAGTTACCCTGCCTGGTCATGGTAAACCCAAACGTATCAAAATCACGCGTGCAAAGTACAAAAGAGATCGTGAAAAGTAATAAAAACAGTATAAAATCGGCAAAGATCGGTATCGAAGGAGAACGAAAGAAAAAGGAAGCATCTCCTCTCTCGTGGCAATGTAACGTCAGAGAGGGGGCGGATCGGTGGAGAGCCGAGCGCGACGATTACCGCATATTTTTGCAGGAGCACCAGCAGCAGATCTTCCAGTTTCCACGGCTCTGGCAGCAGTTCTCGTCCATTTCGTCCTTTTTTCCCCCCGCTCGCTCCTCTCCTCGTGTTTTCAGCATCGGCCCCTGCACGGATCTCCCAGGCCCGCCCAGCATAGATAGAGAGAGAGAGAGAGAGAGAGCCAGTTCTCGTCCGTCCAGCACACACTACTGTTGTACGCACGTGCAGCGCACACACGTATGAGCCATCATCATCATCATCATCATCATCATCATCATCACCACGTATCAACATCGACACGCATATACACACATGTGAGGATCTGCGGGCCCTGGGAACTTCCGCGGAGCGCCGCGATCTGTGCTGCGTCTTTGTAATTTCGCGCACGCCTGCGAGATCCAGCCATCAGAGCCGTAGGGGCGGGGGGAGCGGAGGGATGATGGATACGTTATGCTGATATATAAATGATTGCTGATGGCGCTGCCGCTGATCTTGCGTATGGTCGTTCGCTCTCTCTCCTCTCTTCTCCATAGATAGCTAGCCCGTACCGATACCCGCGTATATATAATACCGTTCGTTCCGTTTCAATTTTCCTCGTTTCTGCGGCGCCGGTGTTCTTGCCTCTAAATGGTTCTTGTTTTTTTTTTTTTGTTTTTTTTTTTTTTTAGATTGCATGATGATTTTTGTATTAATTCGTTGCTCCATGATCGGTGGGTATTGCGTCGGATAAATCGGTACTCGAATCGGTATTAGATGTCAAATGCATAGGGGGCTATTTACTGTTTGTACGAGAGGTCCAAGTAATTTCCAACTTCTGATCGAACTTCATTGAACGTCTCATGTAATAGTATAATATTCCGATCTTATAATAATTTGACTTTATTAAGTACCATTTGAATACTAATTCATAATTAATTTCAATAATTTGTACCATTTGATTAGAGATACACATTTATTACGAGATTCAAAAGATTTCAATGATCATCTGATTAATTTTGTTTAGGAAAGTCCAAATGATGGACCGAATAGGCCCTCGATCGTAACAGTAACCTAAAGAGTGGTAGTTGGTACAAAACACGCCGATTTCCCTCAATGACCTCTATATACAGCCCCCGCGACCACCAAAAGCAAGTACACACACTATACGCGTCATGCATATAATACCACCACCAAACTACTAGGAGGAAGAAGGAAAGAAGGACACGCCGAGAGAGAGAGAGAGAGAGAGCGCACGAAAATCGGCAATCACCGTCATCAACTTTGCCAACCAACATATCCTCTCGAGCTGCATCCTCCGCGACTGATCGCTGCACGCTCTCCATAACCCTACCATTGGCTGGCGCTCGATACTAGTGGTCTGCTGCTGCTGCTGCTGCTGCCTCGAAGAGCGAGCGTTTAGAGAGCGAGGGGGAGGCCCTTGGGGTCATTAAGTAATTTCATGCCGATCGTCGTGTAATTAATGAGCTCGACTCGGCAAGGAGAAGACGCGAAGGAGGAGGAGGATGAGAAGGAGGACGAGAAAGCCTGGCGCACGGCTTGGCTGCGCGGCGGCGGAAGTCTATCGGAAGTCACCTGGATCGGCCGGGACGTGCTCGGCTGGTGCTCGGCGGGCCTGCGCCTCTGCTTCCTCGACGTCCCGGCCAACAGGCTCTACCTGCCCCGCGTGCCCGACGACTACGGCGACGACGCCATTGCTTCGGGCGCCTCGTGCCTCGCCGGCCACTTACGGTAGATAATGCACCCGTATTATAAGTATACGTACATATACGTCTATATAGGCTAAGGGAGGCTAAGTGATTTTCCCGGGAGACTCTCTCTCCCTCTCTCTTTTTTTTTTTATCGACGTCGCGCGCATTTTTATCGCTACGAAAATCGGGGCTCCCCCCTATACTGTCTCGCGACCGGCAAATTGATATCCTCGATCGCCCGTTACCCCGTCGTCGTTGGTATAACTGTCACGATGATTCCCCGGAATTTTCGATCCAAGGCACAAAGTGTTCGCCTACGCGGACAGAAACGCCAAGCCCCGGATCCACGTCCACGCGTACCCGTCGATGGCCAAGATAAGCGAGTGCCTGAAGGGCACGAGCTACGTTTACCTGGCGATCGCCTTCGCCGGGGACTATCTCCTGTCCCTGGGCTCGATGTTCGGCTTCCGGCTGAGCGTATGGTCCTGGCGAACGGGCGAGAAGATCGCCAGCGTCCACACGCCCGTGCACGATGCCGGGGAGTACGGCCAGGCCCTGAGGGTCAACTACTCGACGCCGCTGTTCGTCGCCCAAGTATTCGGACGCTCCTTTCTTTTTTCATCATGCGCTAAAATTTTTTTTTTAATTTGACTAAAAATGTTGTTTTTTTTCCAACACAAATCTTTAGGATGGATGACGATGCGTTTACGTATTACGACAAATCTTTTTTATCTTTTCTTAGTTCTTGAAAGTTTTAAATAGCAAATTTTAAATGTAGATTAGGTCAGGTGTCACTTTAAATTCGATGGCTTGGCCTTATCTCACTCGCCTCTTTCTACTTAGCTTCGCAGATGATACCCTAGACTCTTTCAGATTGAAAGTGAAATTATAACTAAACAATTTAAAATGAAACAAAAGTATAAGAAATATACAAAGATACGATTTTATTAATTAACAAGTAAATTCAAAATTATTGTTTTTGCTATTTGTGTAATTGATAAAAGCGGGGGTTGCTAGGAGTGAATGTTGAAAATACTAATAAATAGTTTGACAACTACAGTTTTTATCAATCACGCGAACGGATACAAAATAATTTCGTATTTTTTAGTTCATCATCCAAAGAGTGTCTGATAAATTTATTAATTTTGTTCGGTTAAATAATCGTTCAAAACCAATTGAATAAATCTCCAGATCGGCAATAAATCGGGTAAGCTCCTTACCTGGGAGGTGACGATCTGCGGCGCCACATCGCTCCTGCACAGAAAGAACGTGACCCTTCCCCAGCAAGCGCTGGCCAAAGACGTGGCCTGGTGTCCGGACTCGAGCGACCTCCTGGCCGTCGTCGACCGGGACGGCCACGTCTATCTGTGCGACTCGCGGGGCCAGGGCCTCAGACGTGTCGTCCAGTCCCAGCGCTGCGCCGAGTGCGTCGACACCGAGCCAGCAGCTGTGTGCTGGTACCGCGGTGGGATCCTCCTACGAACGACCTTCTGCCAGATCCGCTACTACCGCAGGCGCGATGTCGATTTCTGGGGCCGAGCCTGGCTCAAGAAGCTCGACACCCACCCCTGTGGCTTGACCGCCCACCCGTACCGTGAAGATCGGGTATTCCTCGTCACGAGCGAGGGCCACATCGTGCAGGTCAACTTTCCGGACAACCTGGATATGGTCGCTACCCTGACCGAGAGGCAGTTTATAGGCGGGAAGTACCGATTCGTCGATTTTGTGCGCCCGTGGGACGACCACGTCGTGGCGATGGACGGTTCCCCGGAGCTCTCGTTCATACGGACTGACGTGGGTGCCGAGGTCTCGAGGATCGCCCTGGGGCTCAGGGGACGGGCCACCACCGTACTGACGCATCAGGAGCACCCCCTCGTGGTGGTTAGTTCCGATGCGGGCGAGGTGGCATTTGTGAGGGCTATCGACTGCCGAAGGCCCGCGGTAATTGGACGCTGCTGGGTGCAGCAGGGCGCGTTGGACCTCGCAAAGTTCTCGAGCTCTGGAAGGTTCGTGTAGCAGAATCGGTAAGAGCTGCCTGGCTTATCGGCCGTAAGGGACGTCGTTTTATTCCGTTTCAATGATTTCCACGTGGAATTTCGAGGACAATATTGTTTTACTTGAATAATATTTATGACGAAAGCGTTTAATTTTTATTTCGTTTTGAAAAAAATTGATATCTATAAGTTTTGTATCGTATTTTGAATAAAATTTGCACTTCTTTGTGTCTCTAATTCAATCTCCATATGGGAATCCCACATGAATTCCACGTGGAATCCAACGCGTGATGGGGTAAGACAGCCGCAAAAATGAAAGAATCGTCAACGCTACCGGATTCATTCGAATTCCAGTTACCTGGTGGTCTGTCAGAAGCGAACAGGATCGTGCTACCTCTTTGACGTGTCTTGCACTAGAGCAATAGCCATCACAACGCAACTCGACGTGGCTTTCAAAATGGCCGACGTTATGCTGTTCGAAACGAGCAAGGGCCTAAGGCTCCTTGCGCTCCAGAGCAAGACGACCGCCCCGAAGTTGGGCTACAAGCTGTCGCTATACTTCCTCCCCAGCGGTGCCTCAGAATTCCAGAACACTCTTCTAGTCTTCCACCACTCGAACTTTTACCAACAGCTACACTGCCTGCCTGGTGAAAGTGGCGCCTTCGTCGGCACACCCTATCTGAGGAAAAAGTTGACGTACTTCAGGATTAAAGACTGGAAGAGCATGGCCCTGTACGACGTCTCGGTATCCGAGCACCACGTGAGACAGATAGGAATATCCATCCACAAGAAATGGCTCGTAACTAGCGCTGCCGACGGTCTGGTTATCGTCAAAGATCTGACCGTGAAGAGGGGGGCCAAGGACTTGCACGTCATGACCCACCATCCGAGCGACCTCGGCGTTGCGGGGGCAGTCGTCAATTCCACCGGTACTTCGATTGTGGCTCTTGGCGCCGACAGCTCGCTAGTAGCGGTGAGATGCCACAAGTTAGCCGTTAGACCAGCTTCAGGCGACGCGTACGAGAATCTGCGTGAATTCGGCCACTCAGACTCTGATGATTACAAGAGCAAAGTAGACGATTATACAAGGAAACTCGGTGCGAAAATTGTCGAAGCGCTGTCCCAGCCAGTACGGATTTTCGGTGAGTCTGAATCTTCGCCCGACGTGCCGTGGACCACGTGGAGGGAGCAGCAGCTAGTCGAAAAGGAGACTAAGATCTTTGCCAACGAAAAAGAAGCTCTGATGCAGGACTTTACTACCCTGAAGAATCGAGTCGTCGATCTGCTGGACGAAAACGAAACTTGCGATGATTTGAAGAGGCTGCCGGTCTCGGCGTTCGCGCTGGATAATGTTTTCCGCGAGAAGAAGGTCAAAAGGGCGAAGGACGAGCGCGAGGAGGTCAGGCACGAGCTGGGGTCGAACATGTTGGAGATGAATCGTGTCTCAGGGTGGATCAGGGGTAAATTCTGGGAGTCCCAGGACGTGCTGGGTCGGTCGATTTTTGGAATATTCGACGACACGGAGGTCACCAACTATGCGATGCCGAAAGGAAGAGTTGAGGAGTCCGAGGATTTTGAGTACGCACGATTCTTGCGCGACGCAGTGTTAGAGTTGACGGGTGAAGATAGTGTTTTCCCCTGGGATTCTCATACCGATGCCGAACTGAGGCTGGAGTTCGAAAGGCAGTCGAAGGTCAGGAATATCAGTGTGGAACTAGAGATCGATGGGGTTTTCAACGAAGTGAAGGAGGATGATAATGAAGCAAAGAAATTTAGAGATTTGTACGAAGGTAAGGTTGGTAGATGGGGTGTATTACTTTCGTGGATAATATTGTTGATATAAAATTTTTAGTTGTACAGCAGCACTAGATTGTGATGTTGTCTACAACTGTTAGATAAAGTTTCGAAGGTTGACGTTAAAATATTGACTAAAATCTTAACCAGAACGTAGATACACAGAATCTCAATCTACATCCAACAACCCATCCACTATCAATCGTTACACATAAAAGTATCGTAAACACAGGCATGACAACCCACCACTTCATCGAGCCTTGCGCCCCCTACTGCTCGCAATTCAAGATCTACGCTTTTTCGCAATACGCACGTGATAACCTGAACATCGTCAGGGACACGATGAGACTGCGACAGTACTTCAACGATCACTTCATCAGCATGCAATCGATGAAGGAGCGCGAGATGAACCTGATCCGCGATCACGTGGACCGGATCCTCTTCGTCGCTTCTGAGCTTGAATCCATGTTCGAGGAGCATGTCGCATGGAAGGCTACGTATCCCGAGTGGCATGCAAAGGAGAGGCCAGAGTCCATTGTCGAGGTGTCGGACCGGGAGCTGGATGCAAGACCCTACTTGACGCCCTCACTTCAGGACATGTTGGACAGACAGGCAAGTGCTTGCAGAAAATTCAGAATTCAGTGGACGTGAAATAAAAGTGTCACATTTTACGTGATGCACAGGCAGCAGAGGAGGAGCAGGCCAGGCTGGCGAGGCTGGCAGACGACTTTCGCGAGGGAGCCCTGCAGGTGATGATGGATGGCGTCCTGGAAGTCCGCTGGGAGGACATCATTAAACGGGATCCTGAAAAGCCTGAGTGCTTAGCGATCGGAAAACCGCCTGAGGACTATACCGACGAGGACACGCTTGCGATCAAGTCGTACGAGCAGGAGCTGGACCGGCTTACAGCGCAGCGGCAGAGTTACCGGGAAATTTTGCAGACGGACTACGAGAAGATCACCGCAACGCTCGACGAGAGTATCGAGAAGTTCAACTCACGGCTTGAGGAGTTTCACTGGGTAATTGAGTACACTCACTTAAATCCTCATCCAAAATCTCGAGGCTGAATCAACGCTGAACTTAATACCGAATGAATAATGATTATATGTGAAATTACTATTGATTTAGCCTTCGATCCGTGTTCATTAGCACTAATTTAAAGCTGAAATCAGATTTTGAGATTTTGAATAGGGATAAGGTATTTATGCCAACGATACGTTTTCAGCTGAAAATCCGAGTGGAGTCAGCGATACAGCAGCTCAACTTGCGCTACGTGCGGTACCTAGCAAGGCATGCGCTCCGGTTAAAGGAGCTAAGGGATGCCGAGAACGTGAAATCGGAGATTCATGCCAAGTACCAAGAATCGGCGGCGATCGAGGAGAATGTGCAAGTGGTCAAGGGTGCTGAACAGGAGCTGCTGGGCCAGTACGAGGAGCTGCAGTCCAGGGACAAGCAAATGGAAAGGAAGCTGCAGGGCGAATTCCCTGGGTTGGGGAAGGGCGCCCTGACATCCCTGGCTCAACAGTTCAGGAGGCGACCGCGGATTGCTCTAAAGAGGACATCGGCAGAGGAAGGTCTGGACCTTGGCAAAAGCATAAAGTCGATGCGGAAGCTGTCGTACCTAACCTCTGAGGGTCTGGAATACCTGAGGTACCTGGACAACTTGGACGTTCGGCCTGCCACGCTACACCCGTCCATTGAGGTTGAGCACTGGGAGAGCCTCGTTACCCTGAGACGATCGAAGGTACGTATGATCGATTATAAAATAATATTAATATAGAAACGGATGATGATTTAATATTGAAATAGCGAACATAGTAAGGTACTTGGTAAGATTGTGGTTATGAGGTTTTGTATGTGCATTTGCACCATTTGCGTGACAAATGCATGAGGTATTGTGAGGTCTGTTTAATGGGTCAATGAAATCACTTTGTAATCATCATGGAATCATTTTTGAATCATTGAAAATTTTTGAAAATCAGAAACTATTTGAACCTCTCACGCGCTATCGAGTCGAGTAAAAGTCGATTCGAAGAATTTCCGAGAGTTCACTTAAATCGATGTGCCACAAATTAAATCGCCCGACTCATCTGCCAGATCGACCATGAGCTGAAGCTGCGATCGGCAGAGCTGAATCTCGAAACGACATCCGACGTCCTATCGAGTCTGACCCAGCGGCAGTCGGCCCTGCACGCATCCATCGCGTCGATGGACGACCAGTTGAAAGAGTCCCGGGCCCAGCGCGTCGAGGCTGACCTGAACGCCGAGCTGCAGCTCGTCTTGAAGATGGGCCAAGTCGAAGACGAGCCCCTGCTTGGCAGTCTGGCTCAAGACCTGCGGCACGCGATCGTGGTCCCGCGGCGTGACCTTGACCAGGTGAACGGGGTGCTCCTTGCCTCGGGCGCCAGGAGGATCCACGCGATCGAGCGCAACTTGGAGTTCAGCAGGGGTATCCTGCTCGAGGAGTGGGAGCATCGCTGCCTGAAGACGAGGATGGAGCACGGGGCCGCGATGATGTACTACGTAAGGATAGCTAACGTGACGAGGGAGGTGCAGGACTATTTGAGAAGGATGAGGATCGGCAATGCGGACGACAAGACGGCGGTGAAGCTGCGGAGGCACGTTGATGGAAAGCGCAAGAACTTGGAGAAGGTAGGCTTCGAGGTTTTTTTTTTGCGTCTTCTATAGGGTTCTACTGCACTGTAAAAAAAATTGGAAACATGTTTCCAGTACGTACATTAAATTTGCACAGCAGATATATCTATACATATAAGTGTATACAGATATACCTGAATGTTAAAAATTAATGTGGTTACATTAAATGTACCTTAAATTCTAGAATTTTTTGCGATGTATGAAATCAATTTGCCAATCGATACATTTCTCGAACTTTTGCGGCGTTCAATTACTTTTCGAATTATTTCCACGTGTTTTATAAAATATTTTCGATGAATCGAACGACGTTTGAACGTGAAATTGCAATTTTTAATGTTACCCGACAGCTGGTAAAAGACTGGGAGGAAAAACTGAGCGGAGTGAGCGAGGAAGTGGTGCAAATTCAGTGCAAGAATAAAAAGCTGGACAAAAAGATCGTCAGGTTAAACGTCAGTAGATGCGAGCTTGAGTTGAATAAGGACTACGAGTGCGAAGCCAGGTACAGAGAATTCAGAAACACCTTGGTCAGGATCTTCGCCGAAAGGTCCGCGGTGGCCAGAAAGCTGCTGGATAATTACGAGCAGATTTTGAAAATGCGGAAAGAGCTGAAAAACATGATTTGCCAAGCGAGCCGACCTTCGATATTCACTGTCGAGTATCAGGATACTATTGAATAATTGATTATTATTTGTTGTTAAAGTGTTTGAAAAGTAAAGGAAAAATTTCAAAAGATTCTTAAGCTCCTACTTCAATTTCAAAAGCTAATCTTATGTATATTTTCATAAAAATTATATTTGCTCCAAGCCGTACAATCAGATAAAATGATGTTGATAACTTCTTTGATTACTCATTGCACATCAACAAAAAACGAAAAAATGTTGTATTCATTATACTACTAAAAACAATTTGCACCAATGAAGCGCAGACACAAAGTAACGTGTTGCATACCACCGTCAAACTCCACAATTATGCTGATGCTGCACACATACACTAGAGAAACCATCCATCTATTATTGGAAAATAGATTTCTCTCGAGAGACCAGAAGGAAAATAGATCCATAAATTGGTAAATAAAGCTTCATTTTAGTCAAGTTATATAGACCAAGTACACATATTATACACTCAAGCTCACCATTCAACTTGCAATCCAGCAGAAAAAAGCCATCCATGCAGGTGCAGCTTACTGTGCGTATGTGTCCCTCGCATGTTCAACCACGCTCCCGTGAAGCGAGAAAAAAAAAAGGAAAACCCAAAGGTCATCTTCCCAACGCAGCATCCCCTTCCCTTCTGGATGACGAAAAAAAAAAAAGGACGCAGTGGAAGTGGAATTTCGATGATCGGGCATTGTCGCGCCCCTCCGCTAGTCATACAGTAACGATCTTATGATTTTTATTAATGATGTCGGAGGGACACGTCAAACGAATATTTTGTTCCGGATATGAGTGTACTCCTTCATCTTTCCTTTACGCAAGTGTGGCTTTTTTTACCGATCCCTCGTATTTGTGTAAAGTAGGCGATCAATCATACAATAGTCGTTGACGTCCGAACAATGCACTGGCGTGTCGTACTTAAGGCCCATGTGATATACTTGTGTCCATTAAGCTGGAAACTTGTGTATGGATACTTTTATGCAGGATATTTGTCGGACGAATGAATGATCAATGCAGTACCCATGACATAAAATATTTACAGAAAATGTTTAATGTAGATATTATTGTTCATTTCAATGCCTTGGATCTCATAGTATCTATAGAGTACATAATCGCGTGTATTTATTTTTGAAATTCACAAACGAAATGAAAAAAGCTGCGAAAAATTCTATTTGGTAAGTCATCGATAATGTATAACTCGCTCTGTTAGAATTTTAATGGTAAGATTAATAACGATTAGGATTAATTGGTGTTATGGGCATAAAATTATTAAAATATCTAAAATCATAAAATAACCAACCCAAGCTTTATTAGTCACACATTTTATGGCGTCCTTACCACAACAATAATTTTCCAAAAAAATTCTTGCAAGCAACCGCTGGCATGGATTGTGATTTACTGTACACCTCATAGCTGGCTTGGAAAATCACAATCCCAATTTCAATGATTTTTCCTTAGCCGAACCGTTCGGCTTTCCTAAACTCGCGCGCAGATCGAGATCCACGACGCAATCTAGTTCATGAATCCAGGGTCACCTAACTCATGATAACTCACGTCTAGCCATCGATAGTCTCACGCACATCACGCGACCCAGTCATACGACTGCCGGGCCGGAGAGCTGGTGCATAAAATTCCCTTTTCGATCTCCGTCTAAGTAAAAAGGGGAAATGATGAGGGTCGAACGACCAGGTGAGGGTCTGAAAAATCGCTGCGAGACCGACGCTCGCCAGAGCTACAGCCCCGTACACCCAGCGGGAGTCATGCGCATGGCGTACCGAGAGGAGGAGAAAAAAGCGGCACTCCAATCAATGCAAATCAAATCGAGGGAGAAAGAAGTAGCTACACCGGTGTAGACTCGTGCGTCCATACATACAGCGAATGCCATTTCTGCAAAGGTTGATGCGTACGTATACATCGCACGGCCAGCCAAGTCGAATCAGCCATGTAAAAGCTTCGTGAATGTAAAAGACCGGCGAATGCTAAGCGTCCGTGGGAGAGCCAATCTGGTAATGCGTCTTCCACTGCCGCCGCCGCCCTTTGGGAACCGATAAAAAATTACGCGGACGCCCGTTGAATTTAACGCGCCCGAGCCCGTGCTGCTTTGCATATACTTCTGCAGTAGCGAGGGTTTTCTCACGTACAGTGGGGGGTTGGGTTTTTTTTGGCGTTGCTACGAGAAAATTACGGGGGATGCCGCAGGCGAAGAGTGATCTTTGGCTCGACTATTACTTGTTTTCAAGTGGATTAATTTATTCCCCCGTTCACTTCACGATCTCGTCCTCCATCTCCAGATCGGATGGTTCACGGATTTTCCGGTCGTTGTGGAGAAAATTGAGAGGCAGTTCCTTGCGCGACGAGGAATTTTGATCGTCCAGCACGAGGAAGTCTGGAATTTTTTTCTTTTCGAATCAGTTTGTTCATCAATTAGTTAATCACGGGTTTATGATGATGGTGACAGTTTTCCCTTTATCATACCATCATTCTTTTTGTACTTGAGTTTTTCGGAGTGCGCGTTATTGTCGAGCATGACGGTCCCGCGTTCTCCGATGCCGTGAGACGTCGTTCTGCATCGAGTTATCAGTACGCAGGAGTTTGGGGCGAGTGAGCCTTGAAAAATGAAATATTTTGTTTCAAGGTTATTTACGGTCAGCAAATCATTGTTCCATTAAATTTCACTGGCTTACTTTTCATCCGTGGGCAAAGTGCATTGATTATTTTAGCGGCAAACATATTGTTGATGTAAAATGTTTGTTATTTTTTGTGGTTTTCAAACCATTTTTTGATCAGTACTGTAAGTATAATTGCCTCTTATTACCGATTGGAATGATACTTGAATTTTTGCCACTCTGAAACTGGCGTAAGTCGAAATCGCAGTAATCGAGAGAAGTAGAAAAATCCTCAAATGTTTTTTTGTAAAGTTTTTGGATCGTAAAATGTACAACTTTCAGAAAAACGCTGCTTTTTAGATTCCACATTCAAAAATGTTTTAAACATTACGCTTAAAATTAAAATAGCTCATGTTTTTTATCCAAGATTTTTGTTAAAAGTATTAGCAACAAAAGCGCTAAACATTCATCTATAATGTCTCAGCTCCTAGAAGCTACACAAGCAACGCAAATAAATAGATCGTTAAACTGGCGCAACTTGTTTTTATTGAGATACCACGCGAAAACCTAAACAAAAAAGCTCGCGCAAGAGAATGCAAAGCAAACCCTAACGGATCTCCCTCTCTCTCTCTCTCTCTCTCTCTCTCTCGAGTGCCAAGAAAACGAGGGCGCAGTCTTTGCTTTACTGCGGCCACTGCAGCTCTGAGCTGTCGATCGAGAAAACACAAAGCATCGGCCAGCAGAGAGGGGACCAAGAACTACGAGACCTTGTCATTATCGTCCTCGTCGCTGTTCGCCAACTCCTCCCCGTTTACGCTTTTCTCCTCTCCATCAGCGCGAGAGGCCGTAAAGGGACAAAGAAGCGCGCCTCGACTCCGGGCAGTAAACTCTCCGTTTTCGATCTTTTTTTGCGGGAGAAGCCGGAGGTATCGGTCGGTCGATAGCGGCCACAAAAAACAGGGGGAAAACAAAGGGCCAGGGGACCGCGTATTATTACGCAAGGGAGAACGAGTGCAAGCGGTCGACGCTGCTGCGCAACAACGGCAACCGTCGTCGCGGGTTATCGGTGGTGGGTGACGAGGTGCAGTCGCGCGCGCGCGCGGGGATTTACGATATTTCCCAACATTCCGCCCTCCCCCTTCGTTTCTTCAACCACATTCAAATACAACGAGCACTGCGATCCCTGGGTAAATCACCGTCTTCCAAGAAGTATACGAATCAACGATGCGCGTGATCGTGATCGCACGCCGCGCACGCCCGAACGCGATGTAGCTTGTATACTTGTGGACAAGCCCAGAGCCGAGTCCGCGCAGAGGGGGCATTACGTAGGAGAATTTTTGGCCCGTCGAAGAAGAGAGCGACGACGACAGGCGAAAAGCCGATGGGTACACACCTCGTGCCGTCGGGCACAATGTACATACACGCACACACGAGCTTGTACGTGCTTTCACGGGCCGTCGAGCGCACACGCGGGACCCTGACGTTTAGACCCCCCTTCCCGGTAAGCTGGACAGTGGCAGCATTAGCATACGCCACCCCCTCTCGGCACGTCCATGTACACCGTACGCGAGTCGATACGCGCCTGGTGTACCGCGTGTACATACGTAAGTATGGCGAATAAAACGAGCGTTCGGCGGAAGATGAATGGTAAGTTGTGTGTAGGTATTACACGTGTTCAAGACAAGGGGGGAGGCGGCGTCACCCTCGTCCTTTTCGCTGGATTTCACTTGATTCGGGGGGATGCGCGCTGCACTTCGCACTGGGGGCCCCCGACTACGGACATGAGCTTTCAGCTGATACGTTATGCGCTTACATTCCCTTTCTCTCTCGGCCTTTTGTCCGTATACTCTCGTGCGATGCGCGTTCCCAACAAAATGGGTTGCCCGTGCATATATACGTGGGCCGCAAGCTCGCCCGGTTCTTGAAAACAACTGTTCCATCGCTGTTTATTCCAAAAGTTGTCTCCCCCTTCGAACGTGGCCCCATCACCCGGAGACTTTGGGCTCGCCGAAAACTCTAGCGCGCCACTCGAGCGAACGGAGCCTGAGAAAGAGGGGCCCGTCCATCGATTATCCCGCGAGCGCGCGCGTAAGTATCCACCCCTGCGCATTTTCCCCCGAAAACAAACACCAAGGATGGACAAAAAAAAAAAAAAAAAAAAAAAACCAAGGCCCCCGCGCGCCCCGTTAGCCGCGCACACGCACGACGGGATATACTACCAGCCAGTAATTTGCATGGCGGCTCCGCTCGTCATTCCCACCGCGTCGCTCCTTTCCTTTTTTTCCCTTCCTTTCGTTCCTCTATTTACCTCCTCGCGCGCGCACGCGCGAGGACCGAGGAGGATCCCAGGGATCGCTGGGGGATTCCCGAAAAAGTAGAGGACCGAAGCTGGCTCCCACCGCGGGTCGGTCGCAATCTTCGTCGCGTGAGCCCCGGGAGGGAGTTCGGGATCTTGCGGGAGACGAGGACGAGATTGTAATACAGACGTTGCAACAACAATAATAATGACACGATCAAACGACGCTTTGTCTCCTCCCCCTATTCATCCCGCGCGCCAACGAACTTTTATCAACGACCCGATCTCGCCTTTCCATCGGGCCCAACGCTTTTTATCGCTCCAATGATCTTTATTGATTATTACCGACGGACTGCAGATTAATGCAGGCGGTCGATCGGGCAGGGTGGATTTTTACATCAACGACCGCGCGATCGATCGATCGCGCGTCGAACAAAAACACGCCCCCGTACGAATCGGCTCACCGTGTCTCTGGCGCACGGTTCGGCGGAAGCGTTCTTCTCGGCCGATTTCGCAACGACGCGGGTCGAGAGCAAAAGTCACGAGATCGAGGGATATCCAGCAGCACGGCAGCAACACAGCCCCCGGTGGCGATCGTGGGGCGCAGGATCTCCCGGCTGCCTCGAGAAGAACAGCGAGCTCGGGAGGCTCCGGGGAGGAGATAAAGGAGGAGCCGGGTGTGCGAGGAGGGCCGGTACGTGAACTGCAGCACGCAGCAGCGCGACCGCAAGCGCGTGACCTGTATTTAAGCTCCCGGGGCCCTCTCTCTCTCTCTCTCTCCTCTGAGACAGTCGGTAAGTATACTTACAACGTGGGTATACGCTGCGCGAGAGAGTTCGCCTGCCCTTTTTTTTTTTTTTTTTTTTTTTTTTTTTCTTTCGTTTTTGGGGGGGCGGTTGGGGGGGCGGCCGCAAACGTGGGACCCGTTCGAGGACGACGTCCCGCGGGGCGCCCGCAAACGTGAGAACCGCGAGTCGACGCCGGTGTACCGAAAAAAAAAAAAGGGAAGAGTACCTATGCATAGCGCCGAGCGCGGATGATATGCATATCATGGGAGCTGGGGTATTATACACACGCGTGCGGCTTTGCGTGTCCGCGCGGAGAGGTAGGCGGCTTCACTTTCCTTCTCGGTATACTTACCTGTACCCTGAGCGTACAGTATATATTTTTGCGGGGTGCGTACTACGAGGAAGGGATCCCGCGAGCGAGCTGTATGGTTGGCAACGTAGCTATAATAATGTGTGTGCAGCTTGGTGGGGGGGGTAGTACACTTTTCGCAGGGCGCGCTTTTAAATGCCACTGGACGTTGAGTAATGATCATAAGTGGCCGGCCGCCGATGCGATGCTACGTACCTTTTTTTGTTCTTTTTTTGGCTGAGCAAGCGGCAGCAGCCTCGTATGTGTATACATGTGCCCCGTGGGTGACCTTTCACTCTGGGTTCTATATATATGTATATTACATGCATGTAATATGTATACGTTGTGTCGAGGGTAAGAGTGTTTGACACGCGAGTCGAGAGCTTTTTCGTTGCTGAGTCGTTTGGAGACTCGTTGTGACCCTGAAGGATCGCAGTATTTTTCGAAAAAAAATCGACCGCAAATACACCGAAAAGAATAAAATGGTAACCGTTGGCGACGGGCACCCAACCATACACGCACGTTTGCTGCTGGCGCGCGTGGTGCAACACCGAAGCTGCGATTCGATGGATCTCGACTTACCGTTCCTCTCCCTCCCCTTTTCTCTCGTACAGCTCACACACCCTCGAAGATAGGAAAGCAGAACCTTCCATGAGATGGAGAAACGGGGTGGGGGGGGGGGGGGGGGGGGGGGAGGAAAAAAAAAAAAAAAAAAAAAAAAAAGAAGGAGTAGCGAGAGCGGCCCGGATTTATCGGTCATCGGTAATAAATTCCGAAATAAATTGCCCGCCGCCGCGCGGTATCGTATTTATACGTACGTAGACGCGCGCGAGGGGCCTGCATCCACACACACGCGCCTATGCCTCCTGGACGCGGGCGAAAAGGGGGCGCGTGCTGATGCAGGAAATAGCTGAAACGAGAGTACATTATAGGCGCAGCGCGTGCCCAAGGAGGGATGGAGATATATACACGTATACCACGAGGGGGGGAGGGGGGGGGGGGTATAAGGGGAGCCAAAGCAAACAAACAGCCGCAACGGCTATACACACCTGTAATTATTATCATTCGATAGGGGGGGGGGGGGGGCCGTTATTCCCTCTCCTGCGCTCCTCCATCTTCTCATTTTTTCCCCGGCCACGAGAGGGCCGGGGTCAGTCGCGGTCTCCTCCCCCTCTCGGTCTCATACTGCGGGAGGAGGAGGTGGCAGGCCCCGTGGTGCAACTGTAATGGGCCGAGCCGAGTGACCTGTCGGTTGGCGCTGAAATTAATGGCGGCCGAGATTTTGCGCGAAACGACCGAGGAAGGGGGGGGGGGGGGGGGGGGCGCGTATTTCACCTTCCGACTTCTATACCCGCAACATGCATAGCTCCCTTTTCGTTGGCTCGGCGCGTCGATGATCGAGGGTATCCGCGTCTGCTGGGTGTAGTTATACACCGCGAGCCGATCGATAGATACGTGAAGCCTAGCGCGGTTTGAAGGAAAAAGGGGTGGAATGGGGGGGGAGGGGGGGTGACGGTTGTGAACGAAAAATCCTGGACACCCGCGTGTATAAGGTACGCGCTCGCGCGATGAGCTGGGCTTTTATTTACCTGTTACATCTTTGCGCGGGCTGGCGATGAGTCATGGGGCTTATTGCGCGGGGTTTTCTCGTTCTCTGCTGGCAGGGAATCGATAGGGACGGGATTATTTACTCTGGGCCTTTTTTTCTGTCTCTGTGTTGATTTTTTTTTTTTTTTTTTTTTTTTTTTTTTTTTTTTTTTTTTTTTTTTTTTTTTTTTTTTTTTTTTTTTTTTTTTTTTTTTTGTTTTTCATAATAATATAAAATTGGTGTAGGCATACGAAAGCAACTCTCTCAATATTGTACCTGGATTAAAAAACAGAAAAAAAGGATACTACACAATGTTTTAGATTTTAGGTAAAAGTCGCTTTGTTAAAAATATGTAAGGATTTTATTGCGCTGCGTAATCACGAAAGTAATTGAAAGAAGGCTATAATTTAAAAAAAAAAACTTGTTTTTGTTGATGATTAAGTGATAGATTATTCAACCTTATTTGGATCGTTGTTAGAGAACGGTCTCACTGCACCTTCGATCTATACCACCGGTACTTTGGACGTTTCGAACTCGTATCGCAAGAAATCGGCATGAGAACACCCTACCGACTGAACTACTCCAGTCTGAATTATAATCCAGACTTTCTGATACTTTAGGGTTTTACACCTCCAAAGCAACTCTGTAACGTTTTGTTTTCTCAACGTGAAATAAAAACGTTTGCCATTGTTGCGATCGTCGTGCAACGACAGTATTGTGTACATCTCGATCCCGATCCCCGCAACGAAAAATCCCGGGATCAAAAATTCCGAAATACCCGGCTCGAAAAACAAAAACCCCCAGCAGCAGCGTGATTTACGACCCTCGCCGGCACTCCGTGCGCCGATGCTAATGCCGGCCCCTCGCGCAATTACAATAATTATATCACCCCGACCGAATCTATTACCCTCCGTTCTCGCAGACAACAAAAGCAGAGAGAGAGGGAGAGGGACGACGCGAGCCTTTTAATCGAAATGCAATCGCCGGACACGACGCGGGCCAGAGGAGGTGGGAAGAAAAAAAAACAACAATCCCACTCATCGTAATTCAGTTGATTTTTCCACCATCCCCGGCAGAAGGATTTACCCGCGCACCCGTCATGCACTTACCTATTGCGCATGCTGTATACCTCGCTAAGAGGGAAGATGATGCTGTGGGGGGGGGGGGGGGACTGGGCCCGTAAGGGGAACCGAAGGAGGGGGCGGGGGAGGATTGCCGCGCGACCCCGCGCCAGGGTACACGGGCCGCTCGCACGAACCCGCGGCTGTTGCACGAGCTGGATGCGGGACTCACATCCGCGGGGTCAAATGACGTATTTGTACGCGTGTGCACGATCCCGCGAGGGCGCGCCGTACGTTACGCGCGTATGTAACATCAACGCTCCCTGAGCTCGAGCTGTACATGATGGTGGACGTTGATTTAGGCGATGAGCCGTTGGAGTTTAGGGTCGGCGCGAAAAGTCTCGCGCGAGCTCCGGCCTTTTTATCCCGCCCCGTGATGGTGCAGGGGATGCAGCGACGGCTGCAGATTCCCATTAAAAAGGGGGAAAAAAAAACATTTTACAGCAGGGGGGAAAAAAAAGGACCCGAGAAGTATACGGGTCATTTGCAACATGTAAAAATTTTAGATCTCGGCCATTTCGACGATCATTTTGTCTTACCCTCCCTTGCTCGCGATCGACACACCCGGGCTCGAACCGACAAAGTCCTCTGGTAAACCACTGGTCGATTCGCGGAGACTTGAAAAACCGATTCGTTCCAACTGAAACGCCGCTGGAAGCAAAGCTTCCCACGATGCGTTGGGAAATAACAAATATTCCTCGATCCGAGAAATCGCAGAGGAACATCAGCAGCGGAAATACAAGTTTGTCGAACGTTGACTTTTCTCGTCAAACTGTTCTCAAAACTCACGACCAGCAGTGCACCGTCGTCGATTACGCGTGTGCTTTGCCTCCTCGTAAAAGCCTCGCTCCCTCGCGCGCGCTCCTTCGCACGGCGGCATCGGAATTACCGCGCTCTTCTGACGTCCCGCGAGATATACCGGTCCACGAAGCTACGCATGGGGTTGAAGAAGGGCAGGGCGGGGGGGGGGGGGGGGGCAAAACTCGCCCCCCCCGGGGGGTTTTCCCGGTCGTGGTTTTCCCCGCTAAACAGAGGGCCCCCCCCCCCTGCGCTCACTGCTGCAGAGCTCGCGCCGCAGGAATGCGGCCGCGCCGCCGGTGCACGTGTTATTTGCGTGACGATTACCGCTGCTGTATATGTATCACGTTTGCGATCGAGGATTACGCGCGCGAGTGTTTTCGGGGCGTATATGTGTATACGCGGTACGCTCGTGGGACCTGGATTTTGAAAGAGAGCGGCGCATTCTGCGGTTCGGCGCGCCGTGTCTGTACACGCGTACGAGGGCTCCGAGATGGAGGATGATGGGTGTATACGAGAGGGGGCTCCGTGCGAACTCTGGTCCGGCACGAATGTCGGACGGCTGCCGATTCGCGTCGCGTGACGGTGATTGTTTTTCATGGCAGTTATTTTTCGAGATCAACGGTGTAATGGACGTGTGGTATACGATTCAACGGTGCGGCTGGGGATATGCAGTGGAAAAACCATGTAAATATCGTAAACAGCAACAACAAAATCGTCCGAGATATTGGTGAACCGTGAGAGTTGTTGTTGGGCTGCAGCTTTGAAATGTATATGTATAGCGTGCGCGACGCAAAACCTGCCTCGAAATCGTTAACTTTGCTCTGCTCCGAGACCGAGGGTGAGAAAAAAAACACGAGTCCGGGGGCACATGTTTCACCCGGCGATGGGCTGGGATCGGTCCTCCCCCGACGTCAAACGGTGGGCGCTGCAGCTGTGCACGGACGGACGCGAGAGACGGGGACACGACAAACGCGGTCCGCCCCCGCGCGCGCACCGGCTGGATCCTCTCGGCCGTGAGGGACAACGCGAGCACGCCGTCTCGCCCTCTCTCGCTCTTCGAAGGGCAATGATTACTGCAGCCGAGACTCGGAGAGTCGTGGTCGAACGTCGAGTTGATTAAAATCCAGCCGAGCATTAGTCGTATACCTGCGCGTTTAGGGGCGGGGGGGACAAGCCGAGAGCGCCGCCCACCGGGAACAAGCGATTTGACACTTCATTACCTCTGCTCGCTCGGGACCCCGTCATTAAAACGAGATTAGGTGCCCCGGACCGGCGGCTCGGATTTGGGCGGTGGGTGCAGTTTGCGAGCGGACCGCGGGAGAAATTACAGGCGCAGGACGAGCGCCGCTCTCTCCGCTGGGCAGGTCGTCCTCGTCTCAATTTTCGGCCACGCCAGGAGTACAAGGGCTTGGGCGTTTGCTCTCTCCAGAGTCCCCCCGGTGCGGTGCTCCGCTGATGGGAGGGCTGGATTTTTATAGCGAGGGCATGGATGTCGTGCAGGAGATCGGGATACGCTGTGACACCACTTATCGAGCTGATCGGTGTCTTATTGAAAATGTTTGGTGGATTCGTCTGTGGTGGTTTGTTTTCGAGAGGGAACTGCGCCGAAGAAACTCTGCGACAGCATGGAGAGATTTGATGTATGTATGTCAACCGTCATCGAAGATGATCGACGACCGAATGGGTATCTATATACTTTTGGGGAAAGAAGCCTTGACGAGTCGTAGATAATCTTTGACTATAAATATACCAAGACCCTTTCCAAATTGTATAGTTATAGTACAATAATGACTGTGGATTATGGTTGTTGTGGGTCGTACAGCCGCCAGCATCAACATCAGGTCGCAAAAACGATACTGCGAACCGATCCAGGGGGGGGGGGGGCACACCTGCGCAAACGCGTCCTTCGGCAAAGCTGATCATTACGACACACATGCCCACACGTATATGAGTATATAGGGAGGGGGATACTTTGCGCGCCTCGACGATCGACGACGACCTGCACCGCGTCATGGACCGAGAGCTCATACTCGCATGTTTATATTATAGCCTTGTCATTTTCGTCCTCGTCTTTGTCGTTATCGTCGTCGCAGGTTCCACGCGCATGTAAGTAGTGACTGCAGTACAGGCTCGCGTGCAGTGTGTGAAAAAAAGAATCGAACGTTAAGATCGAAGAGGAGGAGGAGCGCTCGTACGGGGCCCGCTCATTGCAAGGAGGTACAGGTATATATAAGCAAGCGCATAAGAGGTGAGAGTGGAAAGGAGAGGGAAAGTTTGACCCCTCCTTCCCATGGTATATACCTGTACACGCGCATACGATCGCGCGCTCGGAGGTCGAAGGGACAGGTGCGGACGACCTTGGCGCGAAATTGTTCGCGCCGAACGGGTTCCGCGGGGGGATTTTTATCCTGCTTTGTTTTCTTGCCCTTTTTCTCGACTCGGTCGTCGTTTTCGTTTTCGTTGCGCGCGCCGATGGATCGCCATCGCGTGGGAACCATATATATATATATATATATATACCTTCGTCGATGGATTCCGGGGAGGGAAGAATCGGTGATCCCATTTGAATTCCGCGCGGATCATTTTTCAGCCGTTTCGAAGGGAATGTGCGGCTACTATAACCGTTGTTCATCGCACTTTGGGACGACGAAGAGAAGCTCGCGAGTCCGCGGATCTCGGTTGGCCGAAAGATATACGTCTCGTCTTGCAAACAGCGCCATCGGAACAATTTTCAACGCAATCACGTGCAATCGCGGCTTATGCGCTACCCGCTCGTTTCGAACAGAAAGAAAAGAAAAAGAAAAGTGCAAGCCATCGTCGTCGTCGTCTCCGGCTTACTTTTCTTTAAACCGGTAGTAAGTAGAGGCCCTCGATGCCCAGAGTCGGGAAAAGAAAAAGCTGGCCTGCGCCGGAGGACCCCGGCCATTACAGAGTAGTAAATATCGTAACAACTCGCGGTTCTTCGAGGCCTCCTAGCCGCTGTCGGGGAGAGTCACTGTACCAATATACACACACGAAAGCAGTATACACCTATATATACACGAGAGGCGAGGCCGGAGCCCTCCCTCGGAGCCAATTACGTGATTGTCGGAGGTATTACTTGTATAGTACGTACACTACCCGCTGCTTCCTAATACCCCCCGTTCGGTGACATTCCGCGAGAGCTTCTTTCCTCCCGTGGGCTGCGGTAACGCGGTGGTCTCTTTCTCGCGTGATAAAACGACGTTGCGCCAAATGTGTAAGTGCAGGGTGAAGGGGGTGGGCGCAGGTGGGGGGGGGGGGGGGGGAGGGGGGGGGGGGGGGGGGGGGTAGTTTGATGGGTGAAGAGGAAAAGGGAGACCCCGGAGGTCGAGCAAAGGTTTTACACTGAGCCACTGATACTTGTGTGACCCCCTGCTCGATGGTGGCAATCGCTGCCGTGATGTACATATGTATATTATACGCTACTGTCGGCTCAAACCCTTTTCCGTTGGTAGAATTTAATCTGGGATTCCTTGCAGCATATTTTATACGAGTGATTTTTTTAATACTGTTCTGCGAAGGGCTCGAGCCGAGTCGAGTGCAAAGATCGGGATGGTATAGACGCGGAAAATAACTGTGCGCATTAATGCCGGTCAAAGTATGTACAATGTGCAAAGATCGCGCTGAGAAAAGCTTTATCCCCAGCTGCCGTGAGCATACACAAGACTGAAGATGTCACGCGGAACACCAGGTTTAGCGATTCTCAAGCAGAGATTATTATAACGCGAATGCAAAATAATTTTATAAAGATGAAGCATGGGTTAGTTGATCATATTGTTTTGCAATTTTTCGTTGTCATGGTATGGTTCTCTTACAAGTGAGTGATAAATTTGGAATGAAAAACCTGTCGTAATACCGATCATGCCAACATAGTCATACAACTTCATCTGCAAGTACTTTACTTATGTATTTACCGGCCGCACATTATATTATTCGCACAAAAATTGTACAATCCTAAGGACACATAAAGCATCTTTCGCTTTTCCCCGATCTCAGTGTTGCGGTCCAAAACTTAGCGTATAAAAACAAAGATAACGCGGAGCCCGTAAACACTAATACTTTACAGCCAACGGAAGCAAGTGCACGTCAACTCGAGCATTCGTATTACTCTCGAGCAAACTGCTCAGCTCTTGGCTCCCACGGGAGGGAATATCGGGCAAACTATCAGCTGCCACCGCACCCCTATATTCATTATACTATGTATACCCATGAACTTGGACAGCCGAGCGAACGGAGGAGTCGACTTTATGTACGGCCTCGCTCGACTTTTCCGCGGACATCCGAGCTTCCCTCTCGGCTTTCTCGCGTCAATGGGTACTCGAAACAACAGTGGCGGCCGATTCATCGACCCTTGTGCTGCGCCTCTTACGAGCGAGAGAAAAATCCTGGCAAACGATAAATACAAGTAAATAGACGCATTCGCTCGGGACTCGGGCAGTATAATGCCCATAGTATAGTATATACACGCAGGATACCTACCGATGTTAGTTCCGTGCAACTCATCAGAAGCGTAGTCATATACTTTGTACCTACTATATGCAGGCGATGCAGTGGCGAGAGAGATAAGGATCGGCCTTGGTCGGGTGCAGGTATATACGTGGGCACGAGCTATGTCTCGCCTTCCCCCCAAACTGGAGGAGGAGATGGAGGGTACCGAAAGGACTGTACAGCAACTCGCGCGCCGCAATTTTACTGTCAAAGCTCCGCCGCTTGATGCATTAGGCCGATTAGGGGGACCTCAATTCGTTGCGGCCGCTCACGAAAGCGCCCCGCTTCAACGCCGGGGCGGCGGGAGGCTTTTCCCTCTTCTCCTCACGGTCGGCCTCGTCGTCGTCGCGCTGGACTCTTCTTACGCGTGCTTTATCCATGTACAAATAATATACAAGCGCATCGGGCGGGGGCCGCGTTCTCGGGGGCTCGATGGTTTTTCTTCGCTCCTTCCGATCGGTGGAGGAACGTTCGGTTGTCAGAGTGCGTTTTGGGGACAACGCGCGTGGTAGCTGTGAGGGGGCCCTGATTGGTGGGATGAGGGGTCCCGTCGATCGTTATCGAACGTGAACGACGACGAGCTGTGCATTCTTAATTGCCACTCGGGCGGGGGGCTAGTGGTGCTGGGATTGAGTTTTGGGATCGTTTGGAAGTATCATTCATCCCTCGGAGTACAATAGTTACGAAAAACCATTGTGTTGGTCGGACGATCGAAATGAACCGGTCGCACGCCGATCGGCCCGAAATGTACATCAGTCCCTCAGAGCCAAAAGCACTGCGCGGACGAATCGTCGGCACACGCGAACCTTCCACCGCAAGATCATCCTCGCGCTCGAACAATAAGGAATGTATATCCCCGAATGAGAAAAAACGACGTACTAGCTCGATCATTGTGCAGTCCTCCGTTATTGTCGTGCCATCGGTTGTACAGTATGACGTCGTCGTCCTCCTCCGCCTCCCTCGTCCTCCCTTCTCTCTCTGGAACTTCTTCCGGATCTGCTCTCCCGTCGCTTGGGGAACGGAAGGTCGAGCGGATCGCGTGCTCGGAATCCGTCGTGCCCCCCCTCCCCCCCTCCACACGCACACACGTGGAGCCGAACTGAAAGAAGAGACTAGCCCACGTGAGAGAGAGGGGCCCAATTATCGGCGATCGATGGAAGGATATGAATGGGATGATCGTTACAATGGTCAAACTTGTCGCGCCGCGTGAATGCGCTTGGACGGCGTATACACGTGTATGAGGTGCTTCCAAAAGGGGTACATCAGGGACAGATGGCAAATCGACGATGGCCGCCGTTGCGGTGTGTCACCTCGCTCGCGGAGTTATGGTTGATGAGTCTTCGTGAACCGAAGACTTGCGGTTGTCGTCGTTGGATCTTTCAATATCGGCAGCAGCATAGGAGGAGGAGGAGGAGGAGGAGGACGGGTTGGTTTCTGCCGATTCCTCGTCGGGACACGCACTGCGGTCGGGCGCGAGCATGGGACCCGGGAATTTTTGCGCGAGTGCAAGTATTATAGTGAGGGATCGCTCCTGAAAATACCGCTCCGGAAGATTCTGTAAAATCTGTCCGTAAACGCGAAAAAGTGATACGATATTTCTTTTACATCTCTCTCTCTCTCTCTCTTTATCCATTCGCTGTATCACTTTATCAACTGATCAAAGTGTAACACGCGCGAAAGCCGCCGAAAGATCGGTATGGTTGAGAACGATTTCTCATCTTTCATCTCTTCTCCATGGATCATATTATCATCTACTATTCGACAAACTTTATTTCTTTATCTCTGGTAAGTCGTGTGATGCGTGATTTTTACGATGATTTGAAGAACATTCACCAAAAGATCGGTAAGGTCGAAAAAAGTACCCATCATACATTATTCGCATCCAGACTAGGAAAAATGTGCGCTACCGGGTATACGCTGTTATTATTATTATCATCACTCACGGCATCCATCGCACCCCACTTTAACCCCGATCCGCATTCGTGACCGCGCTTTGGGCGCACATCACGGCCCATCACGTATAACGTACAATATGCCTGCATGTACTGGCCCCTCAGAAACGAGTGTCCGAAACAACAACAGGGTACAGCCCTCGATCCATCATTCGGCTTCTCGGCAGCAGCAACGGTCCTAGAGGTAGGAAATCACGCCAAAATCGTCCCGACGAGCGTACGGCCCCGAAGGACGAAGGGAGGGGGTGGAACTGTTATCTACTTGATATCATACCATCGAAGATTCCCGCAGCAGCAGCAGCACCATCACCATCAGGAACCTGCATGGTATAGCGTGTCGCCGTCCGCGTTTCTCGCGCGTGATTCCCATCCTCCGCTGGGGCTATCTCGGGCTTAATTTGCTACCCCTGCAGCATGGAAGCAGCCTGGCGTGACATGTGCGCGACGCCGAAATTGCCGTGAGAGATTTTTATCTCGGCCCGGCCTGCACTCCTATATAATGGGTATACCCGGCAGATACGGGGAGCCGATATTCACGGTACACGCGTACCCTATATACCTACCTGTGGCCGGTCACCGGGCCCCTGTACGCCCCTTCGTCCCCCCAGCGCTGGCTGATCAAATGGACGGCTGGCTGGCCTCTCTCTCTCTCTCTCTCTCTTTTCTCTACACTACACATTTGAGGTTCTAGTGCTGCTGCGGGTATTATACAGGGCATACGATGCTACTGTTCGTCCGTGTATATATATATATCTGTACAGACCAGCTCGCACGCCATGCAACACGCCGCGGCCGCGCGGGGATTCTTCATCCCGCGCGGGATCGATCAAACTTGGGTGTGTACATAACACGTGATTCAAACGTGCAGACCGCTAATTGAAAGTGCCGCCGATCGGCGTTCTATCATCGGGCCGACGAATGTGACCCCCCGCGCGCGGAGATAGCGCGCGCCCCCGCTGCTGTTATTGTTTGCTCGCAGGTTGGGGGGGGGGGGGAATGGAATGGTTATGCCGAGAGGGGCGCTCTCGATCGAGTTTTCGGCTCTTCGATGTAGATCGGGCCGCGGGTGCGGATAAGCACACACGACTTTAGGGCGGGCGGGTAGATTTCGGGCGGGCCCGGGCTTCGGAACGACTCGAGTTGCCTGATGGGCAGATGCCGCGGAGATACGCTGATTTTTCGCGCTCGCGCGTACGCGCGCGCACGGAGCTTTTGGGCCCCGGAGCTGATGGGCGAGGCCAATTTGGGAGATAATAGCGTCCGCACGATCGTTTGGCCGATCGCCAATTCGTTGATGGGTGGGCGTGTGTGTTGTTGCGGGTTTTGCGGTTCGAAGCTCGTCAGAACAGCACGCAGATCCCGACGAACTCGTCGTTCGATCCCTCGTTTTATGAACGACTGTATACCTCGTCGTCGAAAAATCGGCACACGCCCAATGTTCAGCGATGATGCCGATGGTCTTGTTTGGATCAGTGGTGATGCCCCCACTCGTAGCTTCCGCAGACGAATCAGGGGATGCCATCAAGAGGCGACTCGAAAGTGCTCCAATTACACTCCCCCACGAGAGCCTGCGCGCAAGTACGTATGATATAGATACAGGATGGCTCGGACGCACGCGCTCGAGACGCTGCAGTTTTACAGCCGCGCGCGACCGTGTTCTTTATACTCGAGGGAGAACGAAGGCGATAAGGGACACGCCTCTGGAGAGCAGAGGGAGAGAACGTGCGGTGCAGGCTGCAGCGTAACGCGCGCGTGTGCGTGGTTTTGTTTTTTGTTTTTCGTGGGACGACGGGCGTCCGACGATCTCGGTGACCGGGGAGGATTGGCCCCGCGCGTTGTTTTTCGCGGGCCCGCGCGACTGTAACTTTTACGCAGTCGGCTGTTGCGCGCGTTATTGCAGGGCAAGCTAGGGTGGAATTTGGGCGAAATCGAGGGAAGGGGTACACGCGACGATTGATGTTTCGCGATGTGGGTAGGGAGGGTGGGGGGGGGGGGTCTCAATGTTCTTTTATCGGTGGATACGTTCCATAATCGTCCCTCGTAGTCAACGGTACACGCTCGAATCTCGGAGAATCTTCGATTCCTCCCCAAAACTTGGGAAGAAAACCTCTTGCCCCGAGAGGATCGTTCGTACACCTTTCAAATGTAATCCACGCGCCAAAACTATTATACGACGTACTGTACACGGCTCGGCAGTTGAAGTGCGCGCATTAATTCGTACGAGCCGAGAATCCCTCGACTTATTATACACTATATGTACAGCTGCTGCTGCTGCTGCTGCACATGCGCATGCATATGCAGGAAGCCATAAAGCACGTCGCGCTTCGGATGATTTCGCGCGTGCGGCGCACTACCGTGTATACTATACTTGTAGAACTTACACCGAGGCGCTGCTCTCGGAAAGTTTAGAAAGTGGTCGAGAGGAGACTAAGTACTTGGAAAAGGCTCGCTCGCGCATCGAGCCGAGAGGGGCACTTAATTGATGATTTAAACGGAGATTCGAGGGGGGGGGGGTATGATGCGAAATGCTAAAAAGATGGAGAGCGAAAGAGAGGAGCCGGTGAAATTGTTGACCGCGGCCTAATGGTGAGCGCGAGATATCGGTATTTGGTAGTGTATGTATATATAGTATGATTCGGTCGGATGGGTCGTTCCGGCTGTCTCGCGGATGGTACTTTCAGCGCTCGGGGAGCCAATTAAATTCGCTACCTGACTTTTTTTTGGCGCTGCTGTGGTGCTGTTGCCGTTGATGGTATTAGCGCAGGCGATGATGGCTGCAGTGTTGCATGCGTATTGCTGCTGCCGCGCGTGTGAGGTGGATTTTGGTATTAATCACGTTTATATTATACCCATTGTGACCGCAGTGTCTTGGTCAACTGACGTTTTATATTGTTTGATAGGATAAGTACTATAGATCTTGTATGCATTGTTGAACGGACGACACTCTATACTCATAATTGCGCTCATACATCTCGAGCATAATATACTCTCGACCATTCTACAATGCATACAAGATTTCGAGTACTTCTATAATCAAACTTCAGTGGACCGCTTGGCAATTGATCCCCTCTGACAAGTTTTTGAATAAAAGAATGAATATTATTGCTTTTCGATGTTGGTATACATCAAGCAACAAGTGCTTGGCGCAGCAGGAGAATATTACACGAGAGCGAATATTAATTATCATAACTCGAGTAAAGTAAGACAAAAAGTGCGAAGTTCGCCAATATGTTTGCATTACAAAAAAATTTCAAAGAAAGATCGATTTACGATATGTATTTCTTTGATCTTGCGTTATTTCTGTGGTATTATTATTCCTTTTGTGCGTACCATACTTCTGTAACGGACCGAGTCACGAACCAAGGTTCAACGAGACACTCTCGCTTTGTCGACTGGCATGGACCACGGCAGCCGACAGTGGCATGATTTTCAAAGGACCATTAACCGTAAACATCATTACGTATGGCGCACTGGAAAATAAAATGTTCGAGACGGATGGAATGAAAATCGGTCGTGAAGCTTTGAAAAATGGCCAAATTCGTCCTTCTCCTGCGGTTCGACGGCGTTCCGCGTGTCCCTCCACCTTTGTACAAGTATATATA
>JAPYYV010015631.1:0-11821 GCA_030522625.1 Copidosoma aretas
AGAAACCTGCGAAGCTTGGTCAATCAGAGCTCTAGCCATCAATCTAACACCAGTAGGTCCGATAACATAAACTCTAGCAGTAGCTAGCAAAACACCAAGACTTTTGAAACGAGAGCAATGAGTCTGGTGAGTAGACTCTCCACTCTTTACGATCGACTCATCTTTGACATCCGCACAACTATTAGAAGAGTCCGAAGAAATAGTCTTAGTTTTTGAAAGATCACTGTGCAACAGAGAATGATGCCTCTTGTTGCAGATAGAACAAGAGCGCTCAGACTTACAATCTTGAACTAAGTGGAGACCAAAGCAGTTTAACTATAAACAAGACTTAAAAACTAAATCCTTCTTCTCATTCTATGGCTTGGACTTGAAAGAAGGGCACTGATAAAGAAGATGATTCTTTGTGCAATCAGGACAAAAAGATGAAGATCGGGTGCAGTCAGGTGAGACGAACCCTTAAAGATTTCTTTCTTCAAACCAGAGACCTGAGCCCTAACTTCGAATGATTCTAACGTGATTATTCCGGACTTAATAAAGTCTCTGACTTGTTGAAGGGTAGGGGTAGCAGTCGAATTACCTAAGGATCGCTGCCAATTGCGCTTCGTGTTATTATCGAATCTATCAACTATCCAAGCAATGTAAAAATCAGCAGTACCTAAGTCCCTGTTCAATGTAGCTAACGAAGCTTCAACTCAGCAGAAGAGTCAAGCTTAATGGATTTGCAAGCAAAAATCTGTGAAGTGTACGATTGAACGAGATGACGCTGACTATCGAAGGTATTAACTAGAGTGTCCCAAGCGTTCTGATATTGTTCTTCCGTGATGGCAATACCTTGAATTAAACTAAGCGCTTCACCGGACAGATGCACTTTCAAGTGATGAAATTCAATGATCGCGGGGACATCCTCTCTTCGATGAATGAGAGCCCTAAACAAATCACAAAAGTGTCGCCATTCAGCGTTATTACCAGAAAATTGCGGCAATTAAATTTTTGGGGGTAAAGAATTCATCTCAGCAGTAGCTGTGGGAGCTGGAGGAACCGGGGGATATGGAGGACTAGGATCAGGTGGAAACAATCTAATATGTTCTAAAAAGTCTCCCTTTACACTAAAATAAGCAAAAATTGTAGTATCAAACAAATCCAAAGTTAAATTAACGTGCTCTTCGTCCAAATCATCCAACTTGAGAATTTCCGAGTGAGTTAACTTCAAATTAGCGAGATAAAACTCGTCCGCCTCCAAGAACGCACAAGCTTTCCCTTTGGTCATATTAGGTTTACAAAGATTCTTGGAGTTATCAAAAGAATTCCAAATTCTCTTATGGCACTTAACCTACTCGTTGTAAAGAGCTTTCATGTTGTCTGACTATTTTAACAAATTTGAAAGTTTCAACAATAATCAATTCAAACTGATTCGCGCAGCTAACCAATAAAATAGAACCAATCAGTAATAAAGAATTCTACTCAGAAGCGACACTGAGTTTCAAAACTAGCTGTAGTAAGCCCAAGGACACACGCAACTAGAACGAATAATACAACTATTGTCCTGCTTTTACAAATTTGAAGCAGAGACGGTTCGATTCCCTGGAAGAGATGGCTGGTTTTGCGGAGCCAGCTATCCGCTAACTCGGTCGAATATCAGACGCAACAATCTAAAATAAGATGAATTACCTTAGCTTGAATCACAGTGATCGCAACAGTACGCAACTAGACAATTAATCTTTCATACCTGGACGTCCTCTAACTCAGTAGAAGACTTACAAAATATCCAGTAAGGCGACAAGTATACTTAAGCGTCCATCAGCGGACGGGTCCACTCGAGGCAGCGATAATGGAAGACTCAGTTTTCGACGACAAGGTTCGAGTACGGCTATTGATGCGACCACTGGCAGAGGCTGTTGACTCGAGCAAAGGACAAGGCACCGCGATCGGCGTTCAGTGAGCAATTCTTGGTCGATAAGCCGTCGATGACAGTTATAACAAACTAAAGTTTACAAATCAAGTTGAGATTAGTGAACAATATTAATCAACTGATAAAGACACCGTCTCCGCAAATAATTTTACGTCTGCAAACCAACGCGATACAAATAAAACGCAAAGGATAGAACGCGTGACTATACTAATGAAAAAATGTACGAACACTATCCAATAGTGCGTTAAGAGCAACAGAGAGACTACGAGTGCTTGAACCAAACTGTATGCTCGTAATCTTAACAAAACTATTCGCGCGAGCACACTCGTTACGCGAGAGAACGAAGCCAACCAAAACCAATACGTATACCAATACGTATGCTTGGGACAAACACCAAGCGAGCGACGAAACAATAACAAGCGCGAGGCACTCAGCACACACGAAAACTATAGCAAAGCGAGAGAGAGACTACGAGCGCTTGAACTAAACTATGTGCTCGTAATCTTAACAAAACTATTCGCATGAGCACACTCGTTACGCGAGAAAATGAAGCCAACCAAAACCAATACGTATACCAATACGTATGCTTGGCACGAACGCCAAGCGAGCGACGAAACAATAACAAGTGCGAGGCACTAGTAGTTTTCACTCAGCATACATGAAAACTATAGCAAAGCGAGAGAGAGAGAGAGAACGAGTTACCGCGAGATCGGAGTACGTGTCACGGAGCCAACCCAAAATGGACGCCGCGTGACGTGCACCGCTGAAAAATCTCGAAGTGAGCCGCTCAGCCAAGACAATCTGCCCCCTCCCAGCGCCAAGCATCCAGCTCGAAGGACTAAATGTTGGAGATTTACTTAATATCAGCCTTTTAGTGCTCATCACAATAAATTGGACTGTATTAATGAGCGTGACCGGATAAGTGGCGGAAGGGAGAGAGGAGAGGAAACAAAGAGACACTGCACGCGGCGAATCGTTCTGTTGACTAGATAAAACTAAGAGCAAAATGCCGTGATTCACAAAATTACAAAATATATTCAAATTTAGCACAAAATCTCTCTACACTTTTTAAACTAACGATACGTGATATAAGGATGTGTAAGTTAGGCGAGCAGACGTGGACTGGCGCTCGGTGCGCCAGAGTCTCAAGTCTTTCAGGCGCGCGCACACATACATCCATACATGCATACCTATATATCGTCTCACTCTCTCCCACCCACGAGCGGTAATCAGCGGACTACTATACATGGGGTTGCATTCGCAAAGGTTCTCGAATATTCTACAGTAAGATTTGTGATATCTTTCATCTATTCCGATATAAGTTTTGTAGAAGCATGGAAAAAAAGAAATTCAAAATATTTTTTAAGTACAACTAAGACAGATGTACCACAACGAAAAGACTATTTAATACATACATAAGAAAGTTTTGTTTCAATAAATATGCATCAGTTAATTGCTTTGATAAGGAAAAAGTATATGAGGGATGAAGTCTCAACCACTAGGATTCATGCAATGCTAGAAGTTTCTTACTATAAGCGTTATATATTTTCTAAACACCTTCTAGAGAGTAACGATGTCAAAAGCCGAAAACCAGTGGGAATCGTAAAATTAGCCCCTTTTTTTAAAATCAAAAGTTCAATAGGATTGACCGCATTTGTTTATGTTTAAAGGTCGTACTTAGTATAAACTTTTACTTAATTTTGGATTCAATTAAAATAATAATATAAATACAGTACCAGAAAAACAGTTTCCATTACTTTTGTATTTAATTAAAATAAAGGCTTGATTAACATTGTATGTAATAACAGTAACTGACTAATTTTTGTATTTGGTACAACTTTAAAAAAGATATTTGCTTTTATATTTAAAAAGAATATTTGAAATAGAGTAAAGAATACAAATGTTATTAGTGAGTTATTTACATTCTTTGAGTAAATTATAAATATATTAAATGATTAACTTTAAGCATGCTAATACAATGAAATTACATTTACGGCCTTCTAGTAATTTGATTTTTTTATTGCTTGCTCACAGAGTAAGCTTTGTAAGGGACGAAAAAATATATTTCAAGATAACGTGTGATAAAAACGTTTTCTGAGGTTTACAATGGAAGTATAGTACAATGGTAAAAACGTTCTTAGGTGTGTGTGCGTGTACTTATTTATATTTGTGGATTCCCTCGACCGATTTTAATTAATCTTGTCTTAGTTGTATGGAGGTACGAATCATCACAAAAACAAGAGTAATTCAATTTTATCGATTGACTTTTTTTTTACATAGATTTTATCAATTGTAAAAAAGAATTTTGTGGAAAAAAGTGCTTTTCTTTGGTTTCAACGTTGGTTTCAGATAATGTATATTGATAAAATTAAAAAATATATACAATTTTTTAAGAAACATGATTGATTGTGTAAGTGTGGGTGTAAGGAGGCTTATGTATAATATAAGTTATATTTACGAATTTCCTCGACTGATTTTTATAAATTTAAATTTTTTTTCGTTTTTGCGATACGGATTACTGCTACAAAAAAGTTTTGGTTTCATGAATTGCTTTTTTTTAATTTTATTGATTTTAAATTATTAATTTTCTTAGAAAAATTGATTTTTTAGAATTCAATTGTTGTTTTAGGATATTTGATGATATAGTATGTATAATAATATTAAATTGACTAAAAAAAACTTGTTTAAGTACGTAGCATGAGTTAAAAGTCGCTTATATATTTTAGGATTCACTACATCAACTTATACAAACCTTGATTTATTTATTTATTATTACAGACCTATCTTCGTTAAAGAAATATTTGATTCGATTAAAATAATATCTGTTCAATTTTTATTTCTACGATTTAAAAATATCCATTATTTTGATGAAAAGGTTTTTTTTAATTTTCCCGTAGGTTTAGAATATTTTATTATGAATGATATAGAAAATTTAAAATTTACTAAATATATTAAGAACAATTGAAAAAATAATTAGAACTTATTACTGAAATTGATATACATGATATAATTGTGTTGTAGCTAAAATATTATTAAATTACTTAAAGCTATTTATTAATCTGTACAATATAACTATTGATGAAATCAAATTTAAATCTACTCACTCCTAAAACAGCAAAAACCGTCTTTTTAGCATTAAAAATTTCTATAACAACCTTGGGGTATATGGGGTATAAAACGTCAACTCTTTTTGTGAACCTATACAAGGATATAAAATAGTAGTTTTTGTCTCAAATATGCATCTCTGTAGGGTGGTCCCTGGGCCCGAGAGCGCTTGCGAAGCAATGCCCGAGGGACTGTTGGGACCCCCCTGGTCGGATTCACATGAGTGGCGAACGCTGTTTTTCCTACTGAGGGTGTACCAGGGTTGCAAAAGTGCCCGAGGTAGGAAAAGAAACATTTTGAGCCCTAGATTATTAGAATTATTTAGAGGGTTTTTGAGATATGACTAATTCAAGGAAAAAAATTGTAGATTTTCGTTAATAAAAAAAACCAGATACCGTAAAATAGTAGATTTTTTACCATGGGCGCAGAGTAAAAAATCACGCCCGAAGGGTGGGGTTTTTATATGTTTGTGCCCGAGGTACAAACGACGGTTTTTCTTTCCGAGGGTGCAAAGTCAAACTTTGCGCCCGTGGGCACACTTTCGGCTCGCTAATCACTTTGTTTTCTAAGGCCGAAAAGTAGTTTCCCGCCCGTAGACGCAAAGTGATACTAGGGCCCAAAGTACAGACCGAGGGCGCGAAGTGATTAAAGGGCCCAAAGTGCAGCCCGAGGGCGCAAAGGGCGCCCACAGTGTGCAAAGACTTTGCGCTCATGTTTATAAAAAAAAATTTTCATTTAAAAATAAAGCTGTTTTAATGCTCAATGAGATACACCTATTGAAGCAATCGATTTTAAAGTTTTTACCTCAAAAGTAGCCAGAAACTTCTTTTTTTACACAAAAAATCGTTATAATAACCTCAATAAGGTATGAATCTTTAATTTTTTTTTCTACTTATTACAAGGATATAAAAATAAATATTTAACGCCTTAAAGCATCGAAATCACTCGAAAGGTTTCTAAGATATGAGTGATTTTCCACGGAAATCTTAGTATTTGTTTAATAAAAAGTAAACAAAATAACTTATCAAGATGATTCGAAATAAGAAATGGAGCTATTTTGAAGCTCTATCAGATGTTACTATTTAGAAATTCAAAATAAATTTTTTTCACCCGTATGGAAGTAGGAAACCTGTTTTTTGACTATAAAAATCTTTATAAAAACCTTAATAAGGTATATAACTTAAATTTTTCTTCCGAGCCGCCATAAGGAGTTAAAAACAAAATTTTAAGCCCAGAATCACTGAAATCTACCGTTGAGTTCCTGAGATATAAATGCTTACATATACACACACACACAGACGAAATTTTTTTTTAAATAGTATTTTTCATTTTAGGCACTATATAAAACATTTATAACGTATTTATAAGTAAAAAAAATTTTTACCATGACAAAGATTTCTTTATGAGAAAGCAAAAAATCCATCCATGTAAATCAAATCATTTTAAGCTGTGATCAGTAGCAAAAAACAAAAAAAATTACCCCCAGGTCTATCGAAATTATTTGAAAGAATCCTGAGATGTGACTTATTAAAAACACAGGCAAACATTTTCCGTGAGTACTCTACTTCGAATTTAAACTTTAGAAAACGTATTTAGAACATGTTATCTCGATTCTTATTTTTTGGTCTATTACAAAGCTTTTTATACCTTTAAGTGAGATATAATGTAAAATGATTAAAAAAAAGACCTACAATGAGCGATAATAGCTAAAACGAAAAATTTTAGTGTCAGCATTTGAGATTTAATGAGTTTGGATTGTTTTCAATAAAGTTTTATTAAGTGTTCCAAACAAAATAAACAAGATTGTATTCACAAGAAAAAAAACCACTGCCAGTATATTAACACAAAGCTTCCTCAATAACATTATTCTGCAATCATTTAACTAAAATAAATATTAAATTAAATGTTAGAATGATTCAAAATGTGAACAGATGCTATTTTCATGCTCTATGATGTAATATAATGTCGATTATAACATTATCATTTTTACCCCAACGATACAAAAAATATTGTTAAAATTTTTTTAAAGTAAAAAGAATTCAACAAATAATCAGAAATTATTACTGAAATTGATGTAAGTGATAAAATTATCTTGTAGTTAAAATAATATTTAATTATATAAAGCTATTCAATTATCTACATAATATGACTATAATGGAATCAAATTTAAATTTTTTAACTCTAAAAACTGGATAAACTGTTTTTTTAGCATGACAAATTGTTATAACAACCATGATGGAGTATAACGCGTGCAATATTTTTGTTAAACCTATATGAGGATATAAAAAGAAATGTTTGGAGCCCTAAATCATAAAAATCATTTGCAGGGTTTCTGAGAGATGACTCATACAAGAAGAAAATTGTAGATTTTCTTCAACAAAAAAAAGGCATGGAGTCAAAAAATAATTTTCTTATTTTAAATAAAGCTGTTTTATTGTTTTATGAGACAAAACTATTAAAGCGATCGATTTTTAATGGTTTCACCCTAAAATGAGCTATAAACCGCTGTTTGGACATAAACAATTGTTTTAACGACCTTTACAAGGTATAAAACTTAAAATTTTTTTTGGAATCGATACAAGGATATAAAAAAACGTTTTAAGCCCTAAATCATCAGAATAACTCGAAAAGTTTCAAAGATATGAAGATTTCCCACAGTTTTTTCACCATAAAAATTGTTATCAAAACCTTATTAAGGTATAAAACTTGAATTTTTTTTCCGTGCCGCCATAAAGATAAGAAAACAAAAATTTTAAGCCCAAAATCACTGAAATCTACCGTTGGGTTCGTAAGATATGACTGATTACACACACATGTAGACAGACTTTTTTAAAAAATGGTATTTTTTCATTCTAGACACTATAAAAAATATTTCTAACGTATTGCTAAAAAAAAAAAATTTTACGGATACAAAGCTTCTTGTATGAGGAAGCAAAATTTCTCTAGCAGACAGTAATGTTGCTCGTGCATTATTGCTTATGGACACTGCAAAAAATTCACAGGCTTACCTGCAGGACGTTATTGTTTTTATACATTTAATTGTTGTACCGTGCTCTGTTACCTAATATGTCCTTTTTTCTTCCTCATACAGGAAGTTTTGTATCAGTAAAAAATTTTTTTTTCGATAAATACGTTAAAAATGTTTTATATAGTGTCTAAAATAAAAAAAATATCATTTTTAGAAGAAGTCTCTCTGTGTGTGTGATTGTGTGTAATCAGTCATATGTTAGAATCACAACGCTAGATTTAAATGATTCCGGGCTTAAAAATTTTGTTTTAACCTACTTATGGCAGCTTGGAAAAAAGATTTAAGTTTTACACCTTATTAAGGATTTTATAACGATTTTTATTGTAAAAAAAAGGTTTTTTACTTCTTTAAGGGTAAATAAAATTTAATTGGAACTTCTTAATGGTAACATCTAATAGTGCGTTAAAATAGCTCTTTTTTCCGTTTTGAATCATTATGATAAAAAGTTCTGTATAGTTTTTATTAAAGAAATACTGAGATTTTTGTGGAAAATCACTTATATCTTAGAAACTTTTTGAGTGATTTCGATGTTTGAAGTCTGAAAATATTTTTTTTATATCCTTGTATGTATTTTAACAAAATTTAAGTTCCATACCTTATTAAGGTTGTTCTAACGATTTTTTATGTCCAAACTATGATTTTTTGCTACTTATAGGATGAAAAAACTAAAAATCAATTACTTCAATAGTTGTATCCCATTATGCATTAAAAAAACATCACTTAAAAATACAAATTTTTTTTTACGGCGTCTGGTTTTTTTTCTTTTATTGAAGACAATCTACAATTTTTGTTCTTGAATTGGTCATACCTCAGAAACCCTCCAAATGATTTTAATGATCTAGGTCTTAAAATGTTTATTTCTACATCCATATATAGGTTTACAAAAAAATTTGTCATTTTATGCCCCATCAAGGTTGATATAGCTATTTTAAGTTCTAAAAAAACAGTTTTTGCTGTTTTTAGACTTAAAAAATTTTTATTTGATTCCATCAATAGTTATATTCTATAGATATTTAAATAGCTTTATACATTTCAATAATATTTTAGCTCCAAAATAGTTATATCACGTATATCAATTTCAGTAATAAGTTCTAATCATTTGTTTGATTGGTTTTTTTTTCAAAAAAGTTTTAACAATTTTTTTTGTACTATTCCGGCAAAAGTTATAATCTTACTTTTGAAATAATTCCATATTATAGAGCATGAAAATAGGTTCTATTTACATTTTTTATCATTCTTGCAATTCATTTTTTTTTTTTTTTTTAGTTCAATATTTGCAGAAGAATGTTGTTGAGGAAGCTTTGTGCTAATTCATTGGCAGCGGTTTTATTTATTGCAATGTTTACATTTAATTTTAGTTCTTAAATTATGTACGAGTACATTGTTGCTCAATTCATGTTTAATACTTTAAATTATTACTATTAACAACAAAGTCTCATCTAACAGTATGTTACATCAGTAGTGCATGTCTTTTACTAATTTTTTATAACTAAATCTATGTTCAACAGACGACTATAGTTGCTCTACACATGCCTCTATTCAGTTTATAATGAAAACTAAGAATAAAAACAAAACTATCTTCATTAGATACATAGCGGTAATTTCTTTATCAACTCCAGTTGAAACTAGTGCTCATTAATACTTTCTATTTATAACTAAATTTCCTTTGCGTAGTTGACTCAAACTTATTGAGAGCAATAATTTTTTGGTTTGACCTAATGTAACTTCTGGTGTGATTTGGTGCAAAACGTAAAAATAATGTTATATATCGCTACTAAGTTGCTTATTACTAAATATTTTATCTTATTTACCTAAATCGAAAAAAAAAACTCTTATCGGTAAAACACTTAGGTTAAACTCTAATATTTAACTTTATTCTCAGTAAATTATAAAATTCATGATTAAAACAGGAAATACAATACTTATTTTTATTTCATTTTATGAGTATCAAAATTGTGATTTACAATTCATTTTTAAAGTTAAAATAATGACTGGATTAGTAGCAAAATAAATAGCAGAGGTTTTGTTTTTATTTCTACAATTTTTTCATCGAAAATAACAATACATCCAAAAAATTTTTAGGAGGCACTTTAGACTTATAATTTTAGGTACATGACCATTGTTTTTTTTTGTAGCAAAATACGTTAATTGTTATAACTTTGGCCTCTATATTTTATCCACCATTTTGATTTTCGAAAATATAACTCAGGGATCCGAACCAGTATTCATCACCATACTCAAGAATGTACATATATAAATTTTTTCCATGTAATATGTGAAAAAAACGCGAGAAAACTGGGTTTTTTTGCGAGCAGCGCTATCTATGGCTTAACCTAACAGTTGTATTGTAGTAAAATATTTTTTTTCAGAGGGACAAAAAATTAAGTGAAAAAAAAAAATGTCTCATTTGCGGGAAACATTTTAAAGTCACTAACTTTAAAATTAGACCTCAAAGCTGCCTTAAACTCTTTCAAAATATTTTTAAATAATTAAGCGGGAAAAACTCCACGGAATAATACAACTTTTTTTTTTGTCTGCGCGAAGAAATTCATGAATTGAGAATTTTAAAATTACCACTACAGGTAGTTATGTGATTCAAGAAAGATTAAATTAGCTGTGGAATCGACTTTTGTAGTGCACTTTTTATTTCTATATTGTGAGACCAAAATTTTTTTTCAAGCCTTACACTTGACGTGGAATGCTCCATATCTATAACCTTATATACGCATGATAGTTTTACATTTATCGAAAATAATAATTTAATGATATATACCATTTAAACACAATTAAAATAACCTATCAACTTACTACTATAATTTTCTTGAACGAAAAATGCAGTTTATATTTCATGTATATATATATATGTCATATACATGAATATATAATAAGTGGCTACACATCTAAGGGACTTAGATTACTGTAGGTTAGGCTTTTAGGAACAAAATAATCCTAGATACTAATGAATTAGATGAAAATTGGCGTGACGCACGAGTTTATATAATTTTGTTATCTTTCCTGCCTCTGCGCGCCGCCGCGCCGCCGCACAGTGGGCAAAAATGCCTTTTTTTGTGTCGAAATAAAATAGCGGCCAATGTGGTAGGCCGATCAAGATGATTCTTTTTGGAGCTTGAAGCTCAAACACCCCAGAATATAGAAAAAGTGGTCCGAAGTGAAAAAAAATATTTTTGAGGTTGAAAACTACCCCCAAATGCACCCCTAATCACTATATCTTTATAATATCATTATTATTTAATCAGACAAAAACACATTTTTTACAAAAAAACTATGTACCAATAGATTTTTTGGGTCGCTGATCACGATTATGACGTCAGAATTTTAAAATTCAAAAGAGCGGATCCAAAAATGTCAAAATAATTTTAAAATGTACAAAAATTTAGTCATAGAGGTTTTTTAGGTTGCTAATCACGAATCTGGTATAAAAATGACGACATTAAAAATGGCGGATCCAATATGGCGGCCGAAAAAGTCAAAACGCTTTAAAAATTTACGAAAATTTGGCCATGCAGGTTTATTAGGTCACTGAACACGAATCTGGTATCAAAATTACATAATTCAAAATGGCGGATCCAACATGGCAGCCAAAAAATTGAAAATTGTTAAAAACTAACAAGATCTCAGCTGTAGAGGTTTTGTAGGTCGCTGAACACGCATATGGCATCAGAATTGCATTATAGTTATAAAATTTAAAATGGCGTCTTCTGCATGGCGTCAAAAAAAGTTGAAACCTGCTCAAAACCAACAAAATATCAGCCCTGGTG
>JAPYYV010015633.1:0-12282 GCA_030522625.1 Copidosoma aretas
CAACCAAAAGGAAAAAAAAAAAAAAAAAAAAAGGGAGGCGCGATCGACGGGCGCGTAAATCACGTCGGCCGTTTCCGTAAATTCCTTTTCATTATCTCCCCCCTCCTTTCCACTCGGGGCTGCGAGGCGCGAAAAAGCTCCCCCAGATCGCATGATTCGTCCGCGTAAATAACAATTAAACGCGCGGGAGCAGCTCGGCGCGCTCACTTTGTCCGCCTCCCCCCCTTTCTTTACCTCCTATATATATATACGAAAGCTGGATAATCGCGATGCGCATAAATCCTAATTACCCGCCCACGGCGCGCATAATTACCGATAATTAGCCGGTGTGTATATACGCTCGCTACCGTTCTTACGTATATACACGTATACGTGTATTCCGCTTGGTATCCACTTCGTTTGCGCGAGACAATTGAATTCGCTCGCCGAGTTGATCCATCGGGGATTACTGTAAAATACGCGTTTTTTCACTCACCGAACGGTCTTGGGCCCCTCGAAGTCGTCGAGCGTCCTCTCGAGGTGCAGCATCGTGAAGAGGCCCTCGAGCTCCGTCAGCTGCTCGTCCCGGGCCGCGCTGATTTCTTTCAGTATCTGTAAAAAAAAGAAGATGCACCGTGAAATTTAATCGGGGTAATTCTTTTGCATTTCATACGAGCGTATGATGGAAAGAGAATAAAATAAATTTCAGAGCTGCTTTAAAATTCAAATAACCATGCGAGCGAGCCACGGTTTCTCTAGTCACGCTCGAGCGTCACGCGGGAGTTTCGCAAGGGTTTTCAAAACGGTAGTGTACAGATACCGCAGTGGGCGCCTTTCGGCGCGAGCGTGTCCCATTTGAGCGGGAAGACAATGGGAGACACAACGACTACTGCATCACCGCCGCAACTCTCGCGGTCGCGGGCAGGCGAAAGCAACAACAAAAACAAAAAAAAAAGATCCAAAAAACTACCTGCAACTGCGCATGCACGGAAATAGACGGAAGACCGAATCTTTTGTGTTCATAGATAGGCTGGAGGGAAAACGAGGTGGAACGGAACAGTGGGAGCGAGAAAGAGGGAGCGGGGGAGGGGGAACGAGGTGGCGCAGCCGAGAGTAGCGAAACAAATCCCGGCCGCCGGTTAATGTTTCCGGTGTAACAGCTTTCGTTCGCTGCGCCACGGCTGCTGCTAATGTATATATACAGGTACACTGTATCTGCCTGCAGCTATACTAAGCGACGACGAGGACGACGACGACGACGACGACGACGACGACCGATTTCTGCGATGTTACAGTACAAACGTATAGGTGTATACGGGCGCGCGGGTTTAATGAGCCCGTTTCCCGGTCGCGGTTGTTTATGTCACTGGTTGTAGGAAGCACTTTGCTTCTCCCCCGTCCATCCCTTCCCCTCGGTGGGTTCTGTCGTTTCTGCAGTTGCGCATCCGCAGACCACGACCGTAAGGATCGCATCGCCGTCCGGTTTACAAGGAAGCCTACTTTTGCTGCTTCGATCTGCGAGCGTGTTCCCCTGTACGCTGTAAGTAAGTGCCGGTGGAGAGCTTCTGGCTAACGATATTCGAACGCTCCATTGAGCGCTGAGATTGTTTATGCGCGTGTAGTCAAGGATATACTGCAAGAGTGATGTGCAGGAGAACTTTGGCGTTGTGGTTGGGGTTCTTTGCCTTTCCGTTTTTTTGTTGTTGTTGTTGTTGTTGTTGTTGTTGTTGTTGTTGTTGTTGTTGTTGTTGTTGTTGTAACTGTTCTATACGCATATAAAATACGTTGTTCAATGATGAAATCATTGTGCTGAGAAAATCTATTCTAATATCAGAGTATTAGTTATAATGTTTGCCAGAGAAAAACGTAACCGACCAAACTTAATAGTTTATTTTAGATGAAAAATCAATTTTCAAACAAACATTAGCGTGGTTTCAGTTCCAAAAATATGTATGGAACTACCTATGGGTTTAATGATATGTGAATAAATATCTGCTGAGTAAATGCCATTTTTACGTAGCGAATTTCGAACGAATATAATAGTTGTGTTGCGGTGTTTTCGCAGCCTCGCACCCGAGGGGCTGAAGACGTAATATAATGTGATTTAAATCATGATTAAATCATATTATATCATTAAATCTTTAAATCAAAATTGAAATTTTTTAATTCAGGAAAAAACAGGCCAAAATGTTACCGTAAAGCCAAACATTTAAAAATTTCATTTTTAGCAGCTTATACTGCCTATGTGTTGACTTTTTAATTTTTTTAAGCTGTATTTTCCAATAATCTGAACCTTCTAGCACCCTTTCTAGTCGTATAGGACGGTCAAAAATTTTTGAAAGTGTACAAGGCGTTCCAACTGTGAATCCGAGTTTTGACACATTTGAATTGCACAAGACAAATTATTTAGTGGTTCATTTTTTGACATTTGCATTTGATCATTTTTCATAGTAGAGCGAACAAGCGTATCGATAAATTTTTTTCAACTAGAAATTACCAATGAGGTGACTATAGTGTACGACAGATTTTTGTGTGCACATGTACAAACTAAATTTCGTTGAAAAATTCCTATTTAGTGCTTCAGAATTGTCAAAAAGGTAACAATACAGTAATAACAGATCTGTTACTCACTTTACTATGTATACATTATTATTATGTTAATTGTATTACTTACTATATTTCATATGATTACATTATATAAGTATACGTTATTAAAAACTACTCTTGTAAAGTTTCAAGTTTAAAATGAGTCTACTCACGAAACATAATCTCCTTATTTCCGACTCTGTTGTTGATCGCTTACTGCTCAGTATACTATAACACGTGTTCACTCGATGAATGACTAGATCACACTGAAAACATAACATGGGGTAAGCTTAGTCAGCTGAGTGAGTCAGTGGCCAGTGACCTAGCTGAGCTGCGCACTCTATACTGCGCAATGAGCTGCGATGCTGACCTGATGATTAAACAACAGTGTGATCTAGTGATCCATCGGGTGAACACGTATTGTACTGAGCAGTAAGCAATCGACAGCAGAGTGAGAAATAAGAAGATTATGTTTCGTAAGTAGACTTATTTTTCACTTAAAACTTAAATAGTGTAGTTTTTAATAAGTTATACAACGTAAAAAAATAATAGGTTATATTATAATTATAATGACTTTATATTCAGTTGATTTATCATATGATGTACACTCTAAATCCTAAAGTGTAAACATCGAACCTGAAAAGTACACTTTATAAAGTGTGAATACATCAGTTTTCACAATCCAGAAGCCGCATCATGCATTTTCCAAATACATTGATTCAAATATTCGAATTTCTTCAACTCATGATCCAAATCAACAAAAACCTAAATAAACTAGCGCAAAGTTATTTGGCGTGCACCAAAATAAAAAGGCTAAAAATATCAAAAGCGACGCCACGCAGCATATGTACGGCACGTGTAAGCGAGCCGCAGCCTAGTGCATATATATCGCAAAAAAAAAATCGGTTTTCCAATAACTGATTGTTATAGTAGTTCCACGCGCGAGTGGTTTGCTGACTGGGCGCGCGGAGCGCATAGCAAACGGTTTTCGCGTGTAATATTATCGAGTTATCGGATGAAGAAAAACAGGGGGTGGGGTTGTGAAATAAAAAAAAAAGGCGGACAGAGTAGACTTGCTGATAGAGGAGGGAAAGCGGAAAGAGTGTATCATATATAGACGGTCAGACGAGCGAGCGAGATAGAGAGCTTGCAAGCTCTGCGGATGAATCCTGCAGAGCTGTGGGGGGGGTATTTGGAATAAAAAAAGGAAGAGGAGGGCTGCAATATATCCGCGTGATTACAAAATGCCGGCTCCAGTGGCCAATATCGGGCGAGCGCACATTCGGGCTCAGCCAATGCTAATAACCACCCATTGTGTACTTATGACGTGCGCAATATGAGCTCTCCGTTATTGTGGTGCGATTCAAAAACATTTTTTTCAAATTTCGCGATCATTCAAAAACATGATGAGAGTCCAATGACGCGTTAGTCCCATGCTCACGGAGGCGTGACAAGCCCGCGCCGCAATTCGATAGTTGCTAATGCAATTCAATTCAACCCGCTTCCCCCACGCCCGGTGTTGCACGAAAGGAAGCGATAATAGAAACATTGAGTGGCTTCCGGGACGGGCGCGTCTATTCTTCCTCGGCTCGATAACCATCGCGCCCCGACACTACTCGAGCACAAGTGCCCCTTTTCAGTGGCCCCGGCAAAGGAGGAGGAGGAGGAATTCTTTGGCCGCAGTGAGACTCCTAGGCCGAAAAAAAGGAAAAAAATGGAAGAGAAGGAAGAAAAAAAGGAACGAGACCTTTGTATCGGATGTGTAGCCGTCCGTGGATGTTGGACGTGTCGAAGAAGTCTTTCACACGTCCCACGCCCAAAACTCACGACGCGTGATCGGAGAAAAGGTGGGTAGGTGGGTACGGCCTATTTCAAAACAATTACACGTTACCCCAGCACCTCGTGTTCTCCCACGTAATTAGCAGCCTCTGTGGTTAAAAACCACATTTGGCTTTTACCTCTATTTCATTGTCATGTTTTGACAAGTAGAGTTTTTTTTCTTGTTTTTTCTTTTCATGCGATCAATGCACGGATGGGATTTTTATTTTCAGCCACAATGACACAACCGTACTTTCACAACCTCGTGAACATTTTTCATTCGAATGATATACGACTGAGCTTTCGTGATTTTTAAATTGTTGACAGTTCTCAGGTGATTGACGCATTGTAAATGTATTGTACTATGTGATCCTAATGAATTCAGCTCGCGATTTTTAACGTTATACAGGAATGCAGACTGGGGTGAGATACTATATTAATTTCCAGTTTGCTTTACGATCGAATCGGTAAATAAGCAAGTCTGTCAAATTTTTTGAAATGAATTTCTTCGCGTATGAATGATTCGTAAATAGTTAAGGACACATTGATTAATAAAATTAAAACATGATCAGCAAATGTACAATATTCAGCGAAAAAGTTGCTTACTTATGGTACTTGTAACTTTCAAGAAACGATTTGCCAATGCGATTAATTTAAAATTATTTCAGACAAAATTAAGCAAAATTTCAGAAACAATTGTCCAAGCTCACAATATACCGAAACGACGGATCAGCAAAATGAAAAACACTATCGAAATATAATCTCGAATGATGAAAAAATCTTGTTCCCCTGTACATAATAGCCCAGCGATCGCAACTTTCGATAAATCGCCACACCTAAATCTTATCAAAAGTCCCAACGACGCAACAGTACAGATACGGCACACTCAAAAAACTTGATAAATCCGACTTAATCAAGCATTCAGCTATTATAGCCCCGGTGTACCCCGGCATGTACACAAGCTGGCACAACGTGTAATATTAATAGCGCAGTGTGTGGTACACCATTTGTATGCAGCCCCCGCGTCGCTGTCGCCTGGGCCGTATATCTCCTCTGTGTATAAATACTGTACGGCCCATCGGCGTCGCGGTGTGCGGGTCATGTACATTATTGTACAGTGTACGTGATGCTGTGTACCTGATGAACGCATATATACTTATAGATCTACCGCAAGAGGTGGCCACGGGAACGCAAGGGAGCCGCGGAAAAAAAGGGCCCGCGGAGTACGGGGAGGGACGTTTATAACGCGCGTATTTCAACGCGCGATCGCCAATACTCCAGGGGGAAAGGCTAGACAGGAATTCGTCCCCGGCGTCCCCGTCGTACATATCCTCATGCATATTACGAGGCGCGCGCGTCCCTCCTGATCGGTCATTCAAGTTCAAACCCTAATGAGGACCATAAACAACGCGGTGGCCTACCTTTCGCCGTTTCCCCGGCAAAAATGTTCACGCACGGCCGTATACATCATACATGTATTATGCACGGAGCGGAATGAGCCCGTCCAGCGCAAGCGCATTCCTCCCCGCGAAATATCGTCGGAGGAACTGTCGCGCAAAACTATCACATCTCGGGGCTGATTCTCATTTGCCGGGCACACGAATGCATCATACGCCGTTGACGTCGCGCATGAGTACCTACACACCTGTACGCATAAATTTGCCGAGCCCCGTGCCGATCAGATTGCGAACGGGACGCGGGATGCGTATTAAACAGCCAACGGGAGCACGCGCTGTGTATATATACTTACGCGGGAACAGCAGCTAAATGTGCGCTTTTCTATACAGACTGCAGGCTCATAGACGATGCGCGGATCTGCATCTATATATAAGACCATACATTATACCACTGCATTATAGCTGCCGCGGGCCAGATGTTCCTCTGCACACTGCTCTGATATGTATGCGAGGCTATATTATACATACGGAACTGGACGACTGGCGACTTCCGCTCGCGCGTGTACCTAAATGTGCTTTGCTGCTGTTCCCTTTGGTGATGCGGTGATCGTGCAGTGCTTTACTACTATCCGGTCTCACGGCTGCTGCTGTTGGGCTGTTGCGCTGAGCTCGGTATTGTCTATTATACGGATTGCGTCTGCATCGTATGGACGTTCGGGGTGTTTCGGAATTGTAGAAAGGAATGATGACCGTTCAGGATGAATTATCAATACAAACGTAGTTGTCGTCTAACGTAGCTTAATTGGCGAGGCAAGAGTCTCGTGGCTCGAAAATACCGAGTTCTCGAGGCAACTCGATTAAATTCGGAATACATAATGAATGTACAGTAAACTGCGAAACAGAATAAGTATGACGATACAGATTATGACGATATATGCTACAGCTATGTTCCCCAGTAATTACCAGCAGTTTTTTGTTGCTTCATCGATTCAAAACGTTATTTGCCTACATCCTCAATATCTTGATCATTGCATGATCTTCAGAGCTGCACTATAAAATTGCTAGGATCACACGAGACAATACTTATAAATAAAGAGGACCTTTTTTTTATTTACGTGATGGCTTGTTGTTTACGAGACTGACGTAAAATTGTAAATTTTAATATTACAGAACGAATCATAGTTACAGAGAAAACAATTAAGTATAAAACGTATACAAAAAGCGGGAATCGCGTCCAATATACTTATGTAACTACTAACGAAAAAATTGTTGTTGATCGATATTACTCGTAGATTTTTTTTTTTTTTTTTAAAGTATATGGTTCTGAGTTTGCAATTCCGTCGAGTAAAGAATAAATAACCATTTTTAAAAAGAAATCTTTTTTGATGTCTCAAGTCAAGTATATTATGGTTCAGACTAATAAATTCTTCTTAATATCGTATTGATCTGATGAAAAAAAATCATTACTTAAATGTTGTCGGTCAACAATTGTTTCTTCATGCATTTCGATGAACAATTTTTCATCAACATTTGGTCCAGGGGGGCTTAGTACACTGAAAATTGTTAACAAACGGGTAGTGCAGGTGTACATTTTCATATTACTTGTATTACTGCCGTACAAGTAACTCAAGAGTAACAATAATCTAAAGGCGGAAAATAAGCCTATTGATGGATATGAAATATGAAATAAAATATTCTCAATTGGAGGCAATACATTATACTCAAAAATGTCGAATGAGGGGTGTCGAAAAAAAAAATTGTCGAGTTGAGGCCGGGCTGTTATCTCCTTTTTTAATTAGTCTCGAACTAGGGCCGGGCTGTAATCGTATTTTTTAATCAATGTCAAATCGGGCCTGGCCATTATCGAGTACCAAAAAAACCCGCGCTCGTTTCATCTTGCATATAAAACAATAACGCATACGAGTACTTTTCCACCACCACCACTACAGCGCAAGGTACACAGAGATTACGCGTGCCAGGCAATCAATCAACCTGCAGATCGCTCTAAGCTCCCCTGCATGCCGTGTCGCACGCGCGCAAATTGCGCCTTCGCGTGCCCCGAACCAACAACTCCACACAGACACACCGTACGGTAAACTGTTTTTCAAAAAACAACCCGTCACTCCGGCTGCAGTCCAAAACATTATTTCGAGCCTCGAACAAACTATCTCGCACTCGCGCGCCGCGTGTGTCCGTATACCTGTATAATAATAATACGCACTCGCCAAGTGTCGAACCAGCTCGGAGGCGGCGAGCTGAGCGAAATTAGGTTTGACTTCGGCAACGCGCACGCTCTGCGCGCCCCGACCTCGGACACTCCCGTCGCGTCGACCTTACAGCGATAAATATTTGCCTCGGGTCCACGCACACTGCCTGCTTCAATCTCTCTCTCTCTCTCGCGACACAAGCGTTTCATTTCGACACGCGTGTTTATTATCCTACAATACGGCGCATTCCTGGACATCCCCGGGCAGGTACCTGTATGATAAGTATAGACACGCGAACAATCGTCGAAGGCACAATGATAATAGGCGTGCCGGATTACCTCACCGCGGCGCGAAGTGATGTATATAATACACTTGTGATCGAGGAAAGGGCTTTCGTCCGCGCGGTGTCGCAACGACTCGTTGCGCCAATCGACGCGCACTGCCAACGCAGCAGCAGCAGCAGCAGCAGCAGCAGTCGCGCGGCCGTTCATTCGTGTTAGGGGTGTTTTTATTTCTCCGAGCGATTCTCATATGCCCACGCGCTCCCGGGGCCTATTTGTCCGACTCGTTGCTTTTCATCATTATAATATCACCGTACAAGAAGGAGGAGGGGGGGGGGGGCAGCACGCGTCCTTCCGACAGCCCGCCGCGGAATGCCAATCTATACGACTATACTGGCTGGTGTATCGTACGTGCACTGGTATTGCCACTTTTGCCCGCGCGGATATTGTTTTTTATTTGCTTTTCGAGCCAACGCCGGCCAACGCGCGATTATGCTGATCGAGGGAAGGGGCTCCCGCTTATCCGCACCTCTCTCGTGCGCCCGGGGTCGATGATTATTTCGAAAATGACCCATCGGTCTTCCGGGGACAGGTTGAGTATCTGTATAAAACGGGAGTCGGTCCGCGTGAGTATTCAGGATTACGAGAGTGGGCTCTGCTTTCGTGGAATTACGGCTTTTACGGAGATTGGCGCGGTGTAAAAAGAGTTGGGGGGGGGGGGGCGGTTATTTGTATGGATAATCGGTGTTTTTCGAGCTACAGAAGTGTTGAGATGAGGGACCGAGAGAAGAGGAATATCAAGGTTTTGCGAATGAAGCGGGAGTCGAAATTGTCGATGTTAATGATTGTTGAGTGATATTTCGTTGAAATATTGGAACCTGTATATATGACTCCGTATGAACAAATAAAAAAAAAAAACACAATAACATTTCATCGCATTACAATGTGAATGTATGAACAAAAAAATTCCGATGATCAACTTTCATGAAAGATTTGTATAAAATAGTTACAGTTTATCAGTCACTAACCATGGTTGTGCTTGCATAATTATCCATTTCCTTTCATGTTTCGAGAAACACTTTCGTGGTTCGAACACCCCCATAAAGGAGGCAGAGATATTGTCAGAGATTCTCGACGATTCTACCGACTGAGGTACGCTAACCAACACGCTAGCGTTACATTTAATAGTCTTGTGTTAATGTGAATAAGTCAAAATTTCATTAACGCGGTCAGAAAACGCGATCTGTATTGCAGACTTTACCATTTATTTCTCAATTTAATCAGAGGAATTAAAATTTTAACTCAATGAAACAGTGAACCATACTAACTGATTTGCAGTGGCCTCAGATGAGCCTTTTTAAAAAATACAAACATTCTCTCTGAGTTATTGGTTTTTTGTAGTTCTTATTTTAGATAAATTATAAACCTATACATTTTTGTAATAAATCGTTAATCCAAAAACCAAGCGTCCCACAGTTCCTCCATATTTCTCGTACACTCGAATATCGAGTATTAAAAAATTTGTTCAACCAGCTCCTTTGGAAAAAGAAAAAACCCAGTGAAACAAAAAATCAACCATAAACCCCCGAGTACAGATAACGGTCGAGGAACGTATAGGCAAACGAGGAATAAAGACTCGGCGCTCGCGCGGAGCGTGTCGCCATCGGTATAAAAATATCTCGCGTCCCGATGTTAGGCGGTCCCCCGTAATACATCTGCACTTGTACCCACACGCACGCGCGCTCGAAGAGAGAGAAACAGACGGACGGACAAAACGAAAAGAAGAGATCGGCAACAACCTCCACACCACCAACAACAGCAACAACAGCGGACGCATCCACCTGCTATGAGAGAGAGAGAAGGGGCCCGGGTAACACCATACCTCCGGTATCTTGAATATCTACAACCCTCTTCGGGCCTCTCAGTCATGCCCCCCCCCCCCCCCCCCCCCCCCCCCCCCCCCCCCTCCCCCCCCCGCCTCCTTTCTTTTTCCCCTTCTTTTTTCCCCCCCCCCCCCCGCCCCTTCCCCGCCGCTCTCGGCTGCACGGACCCCGCGCCGAGGGAATGTTTATGCATTCTGGGCGCGCGGGGGAAGAGCGCCCGCGGGCCCCTTTCGATATGCCTTTTAAGCTTCTTAAATTTCCAGCCGAGCGTTGCCACTGCTGCTGCCGCTGAGGATCCACCGCGTATTATTGTCCTCCATCCGCCGTGCGCGAGTGCTACTGCTACACCTTTTCCCGGTACATCGGGTAGTGCATAACTCGGCCTCTTTATCGGACACCTGTCCAGCGCGCGGGGCGCCGAAAACAATGATCCCCGAGATCACGCGGAGCGAGTCGCGACGAGCCTTTTTCGGGGCGCGGGGCTGGAAATCGGTGACGCTCCGGAAAAATGTTTCCGTACAGTCGGGAGGGTGGGCCGGTACGTATATTTTTGTGGGCGCCCCGGAATGAAAATAGGCGGGTTATCCCGTCGCGCGCGCGGCCAAACGGTTGCGCTGGTAATATTTTGGAGGCTCGTCAATGTTTTGGAAGAGCGGAAAACACACGCGAATGCTTTGACAACGTATCGGGCGAGCGAGCCGGCATGTCGTTATATAAATTTGGAAGATACGAGCGATATAAGCTTCTTCGGCCGGGATTTTACTGTCGACGAGAGACCCATGTACATACCGCGGCCCGGAATAGCCGGGAAAAATCGTAAAGTCGGAAATAGCGGCTCAGCCGAGGGTCGCACGTCGGCCAAGAGAGCAGCGACAAGCTCTGCCTGATAGACCAAAGTGAACGAAAGGAATCGTAAAGGAGAAATAACACACGGATGACGCGATGATGAAAAAATGGGGGGGGGGGGGGCGGGGGGAAGCCCACGTCCGTAATATTTTCATGCTCCTTCGACGAGGGCGCGCGCTCTCGTTACGGCCGGGATCGACAAATTGCGATGCGGCACGCGAGCCGAGGGATTTCTCCGAATGTTCGGCGTGATTTTGACGTACAGCATTCTTCTTCCTTCCTCCTCGGTTTCTTTTTTCTCTTTTTTTTTGTCCCCCCTCATTTTTGCTCGCTCCCAGAGTCAGCGCACCGGAGGCATTTTCTCCTCTACCCGGGGCAGGTTATATTATACAATACGTACACGCCTGCCGATTTCGCATGCAGCGAGCGGCCGGCGTTTCGTATTCCGCAGGGCTGTTTTTACGCGGCGCGCAGTCGCGGAAGTTGGGCCGCGTGCGCTGCTCAAAGCAAACACTGCACACACACACTCGGGGAGGCCCCTCTCCTCTTCTTTTATTTATTCGATGTTCCTCCCGACGACGACTCCTTCTTTTTCAGCGACGCGGACAACACGTACCGGACGGATTCCTCGATCCCCGTCTGCGAGCTTCATGAGTCGCATCGGCAATCGATTCGCCGATCCTGCGGTTTGTGCGACTTCTCTTGCACCTTGCCGTACCTATATATGTGCTTAAACCCACCACCATCATCCGCGCCACTGTCCGCAGGATATTGGTAATTTTTTTTCGCGATGTCACGCCGATGGATTTTATGGCCGCGAATCAAACGCGAGATGAATTATTCCGAGCGGCCTCTTTTTCCCACCGATTAACGAGAATCGCTCAGAAAGTCTGTGAAATCTATATTGAGGTACAGTTGTCGGGAGTTGCTGCATACATTTTTCAAAAACATTGCGCAAAGCATCGAGCTAGCCTCAAAGTCCTACTCCCGTTTCTCTTTCTGACTCTTGCGGTGCAGATCATAATGTTTTGATTGTCACCAAGTTTATTTCATTGCAAAAAGTGTATGGCTATTACCTCGACGTGTACCCTTATGAATTCATATATGTTTTGTTGAATATCAGTTGTTAAAAAAATCTAATTTTACACACAAATATCATTTCAAACGCGGTACGACCGAGCCTTCTGAAATGCTAACCGTACAAAGATTCTGCTCAAAGTTTCAGCAGAATCGTAAGAAAATCAACCTGCTGCTCATCCGTCGAGGAAGAAACGATCGATGATGA
>JAPYYV010015635.1:0-16414 GCA_030522625.1 Copidosoma aretas
AACAAAAAAAAAAAAAAAAAAACAAAAAAAAAAAAAAAAAAAAAAAAAAAAAAAAAAAAACCGCCCCACAGGACTCGAACACCAGCGACGCCGGCAGCGTCGAGAACGTGGCCAGCAACGGCAGCCTGATGTCACCGATGAGTCCGTTGACCCCGACGACGAGCCTGCGCAAGTCGATAGAATCGGCACCGCCTGCGGCCCACTTGTCCCCAGCCCAGACGCCCACGGAGCCGTCCAAAAAGTCGAACAGCATACCACTGCCGGAGGTGGCTATGAGGAACCGAGCCGCGTCGACGGGCAGCGTTGTCACGGCCAGGCGCGACTCCGCGGCCAAGGACAGCGAGGACCTCAACCGAACGATGCTCTTCCAGGTACGCTCGCTTTTCATTTTTGCATATCCCCGATCCTCGCAAGGGGCACCGGCTCTAATACCACCTCGCTCCTGATTCCAGGTTGGGCGCCTGGACCTCAGGCTGATCAGCCCGGACCGCAAGAAGATCCTGCTGCACAAGCAGCTGCGGGACGTCGCGAGCTGCGTCCGGGGCATCCAGAGCCTCGAGCACTTTGGCTTCGTCTGCCGGGACAGCGCGAGCGAGCGCTTCGTCTGCTTCATCTTCAAGTGCCAGTCCGAGTCGGTGGCCGACGACCTCGTCGCGGGTGAGTCTTTTTTGTCGCGCACGAGATAAGCGTTCTCGCTGAATTTGAAATAGGATATCACATTATTTTATACATACACACAATGTCGAATAGTTAATATTCACTGTTTGAGTAGTTAAACGGTCGATTTCTCTGTTTTCCAATCGTATACTTGTATCTGGTAGAATTAGCGGATGTTCACAATTTTTACTGCATGGTTAAAGTATCATTATTTCTACAAGTTGGGCCCGAGATATAGTATTTGGGCCATACCATTATTCTCTTCGTTCAAGTTGAGATCGTTGGTAAAAATGTTGTATACCAGGCAAAGGGTGAAAATTTTCACTATTTCAAATTTAGCGAGTTCTTTTGCCCCTCCTTGCCGTCATCTATTTCGAGAGGCCAATGCAATCTACAACGTCTATTGTTTCCAGCGATAACCCAGGCGTTCGAGTCGTCGACCAACGGACAGCCGAAGAGGGAGAGGCCGGTGTTCTCCTGCGAGCACTGTCCCATGATCTGGTACAGCAAGCTGTGCCAGGAGATCGAAGGTACGTGTTCAAACCGTATCCACCAAGTTTGAGATCACGGGGAAAGTGCAATGTAACGATCTTCCGTGTACCCAGGGCAAAGCGACCGCAAGACCCAGAGCATAATATTCTCGCGGCTGGAGCAGCTGCCGGAGGACGAGCAGGACGTCGTCGTGACCAAGTACCGGGGCGCCGAGGCCGCCAGTGGGACGGGCTCTGGCACCAGTCTCTCGGAGCAGAACCAGTTCCTCATGATGCTCCTGCGCGTCCACTGCGAAGCAAAGCAGACCCGGCACGTTCACGACACTGCGGAGAATAGGTTCGTACGTGGGCCATCGTTTTCTTTTTCCGTCCACCCCGGTGCAGCCTCTGAATAAGAGAGGAGGGTTGACTTTTATCCAACGTGGAGGCTGAGGAATACTCTCAGGATTGGTGCTGAATTTTCTGGGGCACGGAGGCGGTGGGAGAGTCGTTCGGAATTCGGAATGACGGGTGCTTCGAATTATTAATGGCTCGCTCTGTGGGCGAAGGACCGTTTAAGAAATTGCCGCAAAGTGTAGAGACGGGATGTATAAATAAAGTCCCTAAGCGCACACAACGTTTCATAATTGTTGAAAACGAAATTAAAAACTTTTTTTGAAGTTGAACAGACGTTTTAGAAACGTTGAAAGTTTTCGTTCTTTTTTTTTTTTTTTTTTTTTTTACTGAAAATCACTTGATGATCATCCGGAGGGTGGAACCACAAATAGGTACACCTGCATTCGCACTTAAACCAATGAGCAGGGAATTTTGAAGCGATTTTTAACAATAACAAGCAGAGGACACCCTCAGCGTTTTTAAGATGTTTATAGGACATTTGAGTGACTCTTTCAAAAAGATTTGGATTCGCTGAAGTGGATAGTGAATTTTCAGACTTCGCGCTTTAGAACATTGTGTCTTTCTGCATTTTTGAAAACGCTCATCAAATTGATTCATCGAATTGTCAACCAACGACCGACCCTTAATTTTCCGTAGGAGCGAGTTTCTCAACCAGTACCTGAGCGTCGGAGTGGGCAGCACTATATTCATGAAAGCCAAGCGCTCACTGACCAACAGCTTTGATCACCTGATGAAACGCAAAGGTTCCAAGGACGACTTTGGTCTTGGCTCACAGAATCAGCTGAACAAGGCCGGTCTGCCGAGTCCAGTTGGCGGTTCAGGTATGTTGCCCATTACCGATACGTCACCCGAGTCCAGCAGACCACGCTCGCTCCGCGTTTCCCCAGAACAGCAGATCAACGCTAGTGTTATGGCTAGTCCGAAAAGTCCTATGATGGATATGTAAGTTAAAATAGATTGTATTACTTGATTTAACTAACAGAGTTCTCTCGGTAAGGTTCTTTCGGTATGTGATATGGTTCTGACTATTTGATGCAGATTCTTAAAAGTCGGAAACTCCCCGAAAATGTCTCCTACCGAGGGCGAAGGTAACAGAGACAGACACCACCAGCAGAGTGGCTCCTGGAGGCAGGCTATCTTAAATCGCGTCGTCACACCTGGAAAAGATCAGGAAAACAAGCATGACGTTAAAAATGTCAATTTGAGGAATGTCAATAGCGTCCAGTCGATGCCGGCGAAAAAGAGGAGTAAGGAGGAGTTGCGCGAGCTGTGGAGAAAAGCAATAAATCAGCAATTGATTCTCATCAGGATGGAGAAGGAAAACGCTAGGCTCCGAGGTATGCATCTAAGATGGGTTGTACGTCAGTAAGAAGATGTATGAATGATAATTTTTTGTTTCCAATTCCAGTTCGACAGGAGGAAGCTACAGTCAAGAGAATAAAACTGGAATATGACGAGCTGAGTAGCTGCAATCGACAGCTCGTCGAGGTCTGGGACTTGCTGGTGAGCAAGGAGTCGAGAATTTCGACAAAATGTGATAACCAAATGCTCCTTCAAGCCATCAAGCAAGGTACAAACATACTTTTGTTCCCTTCACTGTTGTTACAGTTTTTACATTTTCTTAAATGTGACATTATTGAAATGCAGGTGTACCACGAGGTAAGCGCGGCGAAGTGTGGCAATTTTTGGCCGAACAGTTCTGTATGAAACAACCGCCTTTGGATACCCGCGACTTCCCAAACTACAATACTCCGTATGAGCTACTATTAAAACAACTGACTTCGCAGCAACACGCTATTCTCATCGATCTTGGTCGCACCTTCCCCAATCACCCGTACTTTAGCTCACCCCTTGGTCCTGGACAATTGGCCCTCTTTAACTTGCTCAAGGCCTACTCCCTGCTCGATCACGAAGTTGGATACTGTCAGGGTCTTAGTTTCGTCGCTGGAGTTCTTCTATTACACGTAAGATTCTCGATCCTTTTTATGTCCAAACTTCATTATTATTATCATTCTTATAATGGCAAAATTCAAAGAAAAACATTACAAGTTTCCTAAAGAAATAGTAGGAAGCTGCATCACGTAAAATCGTTTAAACCGTAACTCTAATACAACGAATCAGACCTTGGCTCTTAATTAAGGTCAATAATTGCCATTGCCAGTTGGGTATAAAAAAGCCTGACTGATGATTAAACTTAAACGACTCTAATGATCACTCATCACAAACACATGTGACAATTACAGATGTCTGAGGATCAGGCTTTCTTCCTTCTCCGACACCTCATGTTCCGACGTGGCCTGCGAAAACTCTACCTACCGGACATGGCGGCGTTGCAACTCCATCTCTACCAATTATCGAGATTACTTCACGACAGGCTTCCAGCTATTTATAATCACTTTGACAAACACGAGGTCTCGCCCACGTTGTACGCAGCCCCTTGGCTCTTGACTCTATTTGCCAGTCAATTCCCGCTTGGATTTGTAACCAGAGTGTTTGGTTCGTTGAAAGATTCTGTTGTATCTCTAGCGGATGAGAATTCATCACAAACGTATACTAATGTACTTGGCGATTTGATTGCTTTTCCGTAGATCTACTATTCCTCGAATCTTCGGAAGTGATTTTCCGGGTTGCTCTTGCCCTCTTGGAAGAACACCAAGATCCGTTATTAAAATGCGATAGTTTTGAGGAAATCATGGAATATTTAAAGGTCTTATTCTTAAGTGGTTTCTTATATCAATAAATCATTCATTTCTAATTGACGCTCAGTACATACGTATTTTTTTCTATTGATAGACTAAGGTACCAGCAGTAGATAAAGTAACACTAGATAGAGTTATGAAACGAGTGTTCTATCCCGATATGGAAATGGCAAAACAGCTAAACGAATACCGAGTTGAGTACCAAGTCCTCCAGGAAGAAATGATTTCTGTGAAACCACAGATAGAGAACATGGAAAAATTGGAATTCATGAACAAACAGTTGATGTCACAAAATACTCATCTCAACGAGCAGCTGGAGGTAAATAACATCATCGAACTTTCGTAAAAATTACCGGAACGATAAAAAACTAATGATTGACAAGGCAATATCCTTTATTCGATAACAGATCGCAATGGCGAACTTGGAACGCCTGGAGACAACGCGTACGCACCACCAGGCTAATCTTCACCGTCTGGAATCCCAGAACCGTAGCCTCGAAGTAACAATCTCCACACTGGGCTCTTTTATCCATCAATTGATAGATTCCAAAACAGACATTGAAATCCCGGGTGATGTTCGCCGAATCGTCGCCCAGCTGTCCTCAGTCGAAAAACGTCGCAGCAACAACAATCTACGTTCGCTGCCCGGCCGCGTGATCGAAGACAACAACAATAAGTACGACATGAAAAAGAGCAACAGCGCTGGCAAGGAATCGCGGCTCATCAAGACCAACAGCATGATGGAGCCGCCCTATCCCCTGAAATCGGCCCTAAGCCAGCCGAACCTCGGGTCGAAGCTCGAGAAGGTTTCGTCGTTCTTCGCCAACTCGCACAACCACATCAAGCAGCAACGGGCACAAATGGCAGCGATACGCAGCGATGCCGGTAGCAACGAGGAGATAGTCAACTCGTCGAATTCGCTCAACGGGAACGACGAGAACGACTCCAAAACCTCGAACATCGACATACAGATCACGGACAACAGCGTCAACAGTGGCTCGGACAACCATATAGCCCAGAATGACAGTAGTCTGAAGATCGATACCATAGCTGCTCTGGAGAAGTCGGTTTCTCTGCCACGAAACACGAGAATGCCGCTTAAGTCTTCCAAATCGGCTTACGAACTGGGTAAGTTCTTGTTGTGCAATAGTTGAAAGTAGCTGTATGTCTCGTGTACCAAGATTTAGGTGAGTTTATTCTTTATCTTTTCAAACAGGAAGCGTTATGAAAATCCCAACGACGAAGCTCGAAGACACAAACTCGGATTCGTTGGCGAATCTCTCGGGCACGATGCACCCGTTGGACACGTGCAGCGACGTGAACTTCAAGTACGGTGGCACGACGAAGCTCAAATCCATCAAGCCCATTCGCGCTGGAGTTGGTCAGACGGGTCCCAATGACAACAACAACAAAGAAATCCAGCAAAATCCGCAGATACTTAGTAGATAGCAGATGCTTTTGTTAAACGTCATCAAGAGCAACCTGTCGTAGATCGTATACATTGTCGACGTGAACGAAAGTTAGTAAGATAACGAACAAACCACGTCAATTATTGTCATCGTTGCCAGCGATTATCCACGTCCGTATTCTGAATAATATTATGTACTTTACCGTATTCTATTGCCAAATATTAGTTGCCGGTCATTCGGTAATAATCGTCGACGCGGTCTCTCGATTTACCTTATTCTTCGCCAGTTCGCCACTGTGTGCTGTACATTGAATTTCCTTAAAGAATTTACTTAAATGATGAGTGCAAGAATCCAACGTGAGTCATAGAGCATTGTAGCTTCATTAGAAATGTATACGTAATGTAAACAAACAACCATATCTCAGATCACTTACAGTTACGACGATGTTTAAGGAAAAAAAGAAAAAAACGATTTTTGTATGCCTAAGTTGAAAAAAATGCAGTCCATAAAGCAGTAAATAACGACGATTCTCTGTTCGCGACAACTGCCAAACAATAATGTTGTCATTGGTTTAGGAGGATCTGTCGACGTTCACACAAATCAATATAAAAAATGTACTTCAAACTCTAGCACACCAACACGAGTGGACACTAGTCTACAAATTTGTAATTTTGTAATATAATCGTAGAGACTTGTTGGAAAGTTTAATGTAGTTTGTGAAAAAAAAATGGGTACTTTGAGAATTTTTTGTTTGTTAAAGAAGATCGAAATTAACTATCACAATTTAATAATGTGACTCCTATATTACGGAATAAAAGTAATTAAATAATGATAAACATTAATGAAATCCCATCGCAAAGAACAAGTACAGCATGTACTTTATAATTAGCAAAAAACATGCACCTGTTCAAAAAAACCTAAATCTCTTTCGGCTAATATCAAAAGCGTATGTTATAACCAAGCTTATTCCGTAATATAGTTTTTTCTTTTCAGTTTTTACAATCTGATTATTTCTTATGATTTGTAAATGTGTTTTGTGGTTTTAACCAATTAAATCATGACAAAGACTGTCAGTTACGAATTTTTCGATGAATATTTACTTAAAAACGTTAAAAAATCACAAAAATCATACAAAAAAAATCTTATATTTTACAGAAATTAGATTTATGTTCTAATGAGAGAATGAAAATTCACATAGAAAAGAAAATAATGTAAAAATCTGCCAAGATGATAATAAAAGAGTAGAGTAAAGACTTTAAGATCAAAAAAAATTCAAGAAAAAATGGAATGATGAGTAAAATGCGCTGTATAAAGTAGTCTTAGGCTTAGAATTTGTGATGTTCGTTGTAGATAATATCCTCGTTGGTGCATGTATTTGATATTGTAAAATTAGTTTGAATGTTTTAATTATGTATTTTTTCATCGAGCTTTAGGTAGAAGATGATATGTAGATTTTTTCTCCATACGTTAAAGCGACGAATATTGAATTAGTATGTTTCGAACGAAATTTTTCTGCACGTTATTTTTATGTTTTTAAGTTTATTTTATTCAAAAGGGATATTAAGAAACATTAACTAAATGGAATTTTCATATGTCATGAGCTTAATCTAAAAATAGCTTTTTCGTCTTCCGCTTCAATTTTATTTAAAAAATATTATCATTCGAAAACTCTAATGTAGTGTAAAAAATAGTTCAATCTTGACGAGTATTAGATTTTTATGTAAAAATTATATGTTTATGTGATATTTGTGAATTTGCTAATATCTGATTCACATCCTATTAAATTAATTGTTCTTCTAAGAAACAGTATACTTAATTTTCGTTATTTTTAATTGTTTTTTTTTTTTTTTTTTTTTTTTTTTTTTTTTTTTTTTTTTTTTTTTTTTTTAGTATTCGAATAGTATGTAAAAACAAAAAGCGAATGAAATCTGCGAGAGTTAAACGTTCTTGCACATTTAATTTTATTACTTAGAATTTAGAGATTCTAAATACTAAAATGTGATAGTGCGAAGTGCTTTTATGTGGCTACTTTACGTGCTAATTAATATTTTTGGTTCAAATTTTTGTTATACATTACAGATAAACTATGATTTGTTATGTTTATTATGGCCACGTCAAAGATAAGGCAATATATTATATACAACATATACATACAGTGTACATGTCTGTGGCCAACTACAATCAATAGTCTTCAATAAAAAAACATATGTGATTACAAATTATGTTAACGAATTTTTCTTTCAGTGATTTTATAAAAATTAATTTCTTATATATTAGAGCAATTATTATTTTTAATGAGATTATGATGGGTTCATAAAAAATTGTAATCTTGAATGAAAATATTAAATCTAATTCGAAAGATTATAAACATATTATTCTTCATTATTTTAATATATTTTTGTCTTTTCAATTGTTTTGTGCACTTATTTAATTCAAAGTATGTATATTTTGTTTATTACGTTTTTATAAATGATATTATAAATATTACTTTGATGATGAATATTTTAAAGAATTTACTTTTGAGGAATGAACAAACACAAGTGCGTTTTACTTTCAACTCAGTTGTTACCAAAATTTTATTTAATGTTTACGAAATGGTGACCTTTACGAATTACACATTTTTTTATCTTTTGCTTATGCACATAAAAAATTAATCAATAATCAACTCTTATCACATGTCCATTCTAGCAAATTTAAAAAAAAGGTAACGTTATCAAAATTTCTGGTATATAAATTCCATGGTAATTATTAGCATGTACATTTTAAGCATTATATTTACAAATATGACACGGTATTTATTGGCAAAAAATCAAGCAACGTGAGAGTAACAAACTGTATTAGTTTTAAAGCTTCTATTATTATGAAGGTTGACAATATTCTTGAATCGTGAATTTGATATAAATATTATATCCGTGCAATATAAAATGGTGGCCTTATTGATTTGTTGGTTCATCCTTATATGCTCATAATTACAAGTAATTCAACTGATTAGTTATAATGGCTGTACGCTATTTCGCATGGATACGTATAGATGTCCAAGACAAAAAAATATAACTTTGTATATTTAATAGCTGAACACGTTATTTTTATTACTATGGTATATAAATTACATTTATTCATGCACGAAATTTTATTATTTCTGCATAGAAATATTAGGCTTAACACAGAGTGCTTATAATTTATTTCAAATGTTGTTTTAAAAGTAATGTTTTGTATGCACTCGACGTATAATATCAAAATTAGTTGTAGTATCTGATTTCAATTTGTCGATTTTATTATTTAACGGCATATTCGTCAACCTTTCATTTTGATTAGATACTGTATTTCCAAGCCAAAATAAGTGAATTATTTGTTACTGAATAACAATTTTTCTCAAGTTTTGTACTTCTGGAACATGAAATTGACTGTTTACATGCGCATTCATTCTGTAAGCATTGACATAAAACTTAAATACATTTTATCAGTTTTATCTTCGTATTAACATCTATTCAAGCAAAGTTCAGTGGTGCATTTTTTACGAAAGGTCATGTATAAAAGCAATTGTAAATGATTTTGCATTTTAATTTAATGTCTCGTGCTGAAACAATCCCACTTTAAAATAAAAATTTTTAATTTACTTGTAAATGATGTATTTAAATATTTTTTTGCCAATTCTTATTTTTGAAGTTGCTCAATGCACTAAAAAATATGCCATATGTGGGTACGTAATTACTTACTTTGTTCTAATGCGAAATAATTGTATTATAATCGATTTTCAATCAATATTACTTGTCATTTTCAAGGAATAACCAGTTCCAATGCTCAAATGGACAATGCATGAATAATAATTTGCTTTGCAATCAACAAAAAGATTGTCTAGATGGTAGTGATGAGAGTTATGCGAATTGTTACCATATTACGAACCGATTAAGTACGTCCAAGTCAGCTTCAGCAAAGTAAGCCATATTTTGTCTTTTCATTTTTTTTATTATTTTGATTGTGGTTTGATTCTTATGATATCAACGTATTTCAGTACACGTTTATTTTTATATTTCATCAACAATTATATGCATATACATATATATGATGTATAAATAATTCGGTATATTTAACGCTAACTAGATCCACACTCGATCCATCTCTGGTACCTAAAATAGCAAGCCGATACGGATGCGTTCTTGGTGAATTTTCTTGTCTTAGCGGTGAATGCATAAATTTAAATAAAACTTGTGATGGGGTGCATAACTGCAAGGACGGTAGTGACGAGTCACCTACAATTTGCCCTCATGTTGGTGTTATAGCTCTATCTCATAATGGGGGAGATAACAATACAAAGTAAGCTTATTGTATATGCTCGAGTTGCACGTACGATGCGTGTATCCGGAATCGGCTAAATTGTACCATATTTGGAAATGCACTTGAACCAAACATAGGGTTAAATACGTTTAGCTCAGTGTCTTATTCAATACAGTTATTTAATATTGAAACGAACGATTACTTTCTTTGTACATGAATGGAACGTTTGACTGAATTTTTTACTGTTTATAGACACTGCGTGACACTCACAACTAGTCGTATATTAGAAGTATATTTGATGAATTGTTGAAAAGCAGTAGTTTCTTACTTACTCTAACCACATATTTATGAAAATTTTTACTTGAAAAAGAAACTGCATTGAATTTCAGCGAAAGATCAAAAGGAAACTACAAAGATAGTAATAATTATAATACTAACACTAACAACAACGACAGAAATTATGGATTGTCCAGTGGAAAATACAATAACACCTATAAAAACGATGGACCCGACAAATTAACACCGTGTGAAATACCTCCTCAGCCATATCATGGGCACTGGAAGTTACACAAATCTCTCTGTGATTCTGACCAAGACTGTGAGGCACCTTCCTATACGAGAACTATGCAACCTGGCACTTATCTAATATACAGCTGTGATAATGGGTACAACTTTAATGGGAATGCAGATGTGTTCTGCGGCCCGGGAGGAAAGTGGATTAGACAACCTACTTGTGATGGTAATTAATGTTTTTTGTTTCCTTCTTTATAATAATCTTTGAGTCTTTGAATCAATATACACTTCTGTTATCATTATGATTTTTATGTTTATCATTAATAATATTACTACTAATACTGTTATCATCATACGACATTTAGAAATCAAATGCAAGATTTTGAGCGATTCAGCAACGGAAGCTATCTGTATATCGAACAATGTGGCAGTATCGTGCGAAATTCCTGTGCCAATCAACACAACCGCCGTATTGAGATGCCGGGAAGGTTTTGTTAAGGAAATTACTTATGATGCCACGTATACGAATGTTGTTTGTCAATCTAATGGTACTTGGAGCCCAAATCCTATCATGTGCGTCAAAAAACCAAAAAAAGTTAAACTTGTTTTGGAAGGAGATATGATTTTTCAGGACTAAAATAAATTATGCATAACGTATACTTAAATTAAATAATGTAAGGGTAAAAAGAACTAATTGAATAAAAAGACTAAGATACAGGATTTCATTATATTTCCCAAGCATAAACATTAAAAAGATAAATATAGTAACATTATAATAATTTATTAATAATTAATGATTTTTATATTATATTTAGACTAGGGAAGCCGACATATAGTATTTGTCAGTGAAAGTCACAGGAAATTTTAAAATTGGTTCTGCAGAGTAGACGGTTGCGGGAGAGGGACCTTTTGATGAATCTGAGATCAGAACAGGTATGCGAAGACGATTGATACGCACCTGAAATTATTATCTAGTGGAATAGATGACCAAATCATTTAAAACAGGACTTTGATCTAGGACTTGCACAAAGAAATTCCACACATAGAAAAGCAGAAAAACAAATGGAAAATATATGATGAGAGATTTGGGATTGTAATCCACACAAAGGCAGTAGAGTGTGCCCATCAAAGTTGATAGGTTGTGTACAGGGAAGAAAATAATTGTAAAATATAAAAAATATCATGATATATTTTTATTAATTAGAAACTTTAATAGTTGAAATAGCATGGTATTCTAGCGTACAGTTCTTAATTTTTAAAAGTGAAAATTTCGAAATAATAAATGGGATCAATATTCATTATAATTCTAAGAAAAGTATTGTAGTGGAAGCATACTCCGACAACTCTAGAACATTAGAGCTGTTAAAATTTTCCACGTCAACAAAGATATTAGTATTGTAAGCAATGACAGTAACAGTTGATGATTACGGTATAGTCTGCAAAAAAAAACGTATTATGGATAGACGTAAATTCATATGTTATTAGAATATTCGTATAATTTTGGATTTTATACCAACCTTTTAGATTTAATTTCATTAGCTTCAATGGATTTTGGTTCATCTTTTAATAAGAATTCCCTGATTCCTTTGACATAGTTCAACATATATGCCTGCCAATCGAAATTTTCCATAGAGAAATAAAATACTTTTTCATCTTCTAAACTCAGTTTCTGCCACATGTTTTTCACATTATCGTTTGTGTATTTCCAACTACGAGTTGCAAACGGGCTATAAGCAGCATGCATTTTTTGCAATTTTGGATATATTTTTTTAAATCTACGAGTAGTAAAATAACATTGAATAAGAAATCTTTTTCGAATTTTTCTATATTAGTTTACTGATGCTCACTTAGGTTTTTTTCCAATGATTATCGCGTAAAAGTCCAAGAGAACAAAAGGTAACCATTCGAGAACGAATGTGAAAAATAAATACGTGAGTGGATTCTTTACGCATATCAACATAAAATACCACATGCTGTTTTCTGCTGGATATTTCCGAGCATAAGTTGTTGCGGCATCAAAAAATTGTCCGTATGTTATTGGTGCATCGACCGTTGAGGTAAAGTTATATATCAACATATTATTATTTCTTCTGAAATAGCAAATATTATTGTGCTCCGACGAACATTCCATAATAAATATAATAAATAAAAAACGTTTAGAGAATTGTATCTCTCACCTTTGTTTTTGCATAGCAACATCCCATGCACTGGCAATCAAAGCATTAATTGTATAATCAACTGGTATCAGATTTACAACACAATTAAAATCGGACACTAGCACTCGCTGAACACCTAGTATTGCATTCGCTACATATTTTGTGATTCCATGGTCATTATCTGTCCATCCAGGAGTAGGATCTCTTGCAGTTGATATTACTAAAAGTAATCATTGTCAAAAGTGATCTTGCAGGAATATTTTTATCTTAAATAATTATTTAACATTTTCATGCATGTAAAATTAAAATAAATGCAGAAGAAAAATAATCTTCCGTTATTCAAGTGTCAAAACCTTAACCCTACATCGTCGTCTGGGAGGAACAAGGTACTATACCAAATTTCGGCTGAATAAGGTACTATCTCGGCGCTGCAGGAAAAAGGTACTATCTCGGCGCTCGGGAGAAGAAGGTACTATCTCGGCAAAGCGGGAAAAGTTACTATCTCGTTTTTGAGTTAAAAGGTGCTATCTTGGCACCCCAAAAAAATGGTTGTATCTCGGATCAGCACATGAATAATTGAGTGGTTTTTTTCACACTGAGAAATATCAGAGATATCCACTTTTTCCCGCAAATCCAAAATCATTTCGTTTTTTCAAAGCCGAGATACAGCATTTTTTCTGTGGCACCGAGATAGCACCTTTTAACCCAAAAACGAGATAGTACCTTTTTCCCGCTTTGCCGAGATAGTACATTTTCCCGCTTTGCCGAGATAGTACATTTTCTCGCTTTGCCGAGATTGTACCTTTTCTCGCTTTGCCGAGATAGTACATTTTCCTACTTCGCCGAGATAGTACCTTTCTCAGCGCTCTAAACGATATAGTACCTTTTTCAGCCAAAATTTGAGATAGTACCTTGTTCCTCCCATGCGATGACATAGTAGTGCTAAAGCCGAAGCTTTGTCTGCCTCTCAAACTTGCCTCTCAGCAATATCGTGCTACTTGATTTATAAAAATTTATGGTTGAATTTAAGTGTTGTCTACTGCAAAACGATAAAAAAATACATTACTTACCGACACCTGGTCGAAAAATTCCCATTGGAAGGTTATTATTTTTATTTTTTATAAAATCTTCAGAAAGTGCTTTCGTAAAACAATAAGTATTGGGCCAATCATTTAGTATTCTAAATAAAAAAGTATATTAAGGTAAATGAAATATGTTATAAATATGTTACTTATTCATACATCATAATTAGTGATGTGCGTGTGTGTGTAAAAAATATTTTAATCATTGCTATGTATGTCTAGAAGAATTCAATTCTATATTTTTACACGATATGTACTGTTTTCATTTTACGTTTTTTATCATTAACTTCTTACTTGTATTCCAATTTATCAAGTTCAGCTTTACTAAATAATTTTCGAAGATGAAGAATTTCTTTAAAATAAGTAGTTTCATCAAAAAAAATTTCTTCAGTGTGATCAGAAAAAAAATTGACAAATGTCGTTGAAACATGTATGAGAGACTAAAAGAATAAAATATCAAAATTATTGATGAAGTGTTTCGTAACATACTTGTACAACTTAGAGCTGTTTTAGGAAAATCATTTAATTCATACAAAAAACATTTACCATCAACTTTTTCATTTTCTCGCACATATCAATGACAAAAGATAAGCTTCCAATATTAATTGCAATAGCATCTGCAAGTTGTTCATCAAAGCGAACTGTTGCAGCAACGTGGAATACAATTGATACCTGAAATAATAATTTCTCCATAAAATCGTTAATTTTTTATTGCATTACTCCAACAACCTTCATTTCAAACATAGACATTGATTAGCTCAAAATGGAGCGTCAAGTGAAAAATGTATTTATTCAAATACATCCATGACGTTATCCACGCCTCTATTTGGATTTGGTATGATTTCAGAAATGATAAATTTTAAAAACATATATCACAAATTAATTCACCTCATTAATCAACAAATTCTTATCGACAGCAGAAAGACCAAGGTTTTCACTACTGCAATCTCCAGGAATAGCGATCACTTTTTTATTCAACTCTGGATTAGTTTTTTTGACAAGCGAATACACCTGAAGATACAGATTTTTTTTTTAATTTATAATTGTATACAACGAATAGTAATAGTACAGAAGCATCCTTACTGGATCTGATAAGAGCTCATTAATTCTATCTATCATACACTTTCCCTTTTTTGAACGTATTAGTACATAGATACGTGAAATACCAGGACAGCTACGTAAGAGTTTTTCAAGTAAAACTTTTCCAAGAAACCCAGTTACACCTATATATTATGTGGATATATTTTCAATTCATGTTTAGAATTTTTACTCATCTTATTCGTAAATATTTTATATGATTTGTGTTGAATTTTTACTAGTAAAAATATTTGTGAGGAATTTCATTATTATACCTGTGATGAATATACATTGATTCTGGTAAAATTCTTGAATCGGCGTTTTTTTATCCTTTTCACTACCATGTTTATGCATTGCATGAAAGAGGTTATTACAATCCGGATTAGTAATATTTTCAATACAATATTTATAGCTCTAGAATTCGATGGGTATCATTCATTATATGTTTAAGTCTTACAATAAATATAATTACAAATGAGATATAAAAACTTACTTTTTTCGATGAATTTATTTCTGGCATCATGCGGATAGAAATCAAAGTACTTTTTAAAATAAAAGTTGTTTTCTGATGTATACAAAATATTTTGTCTCCTGCTACCAAAAGTTGATCGTTGTCAAATTTACGCCAAACATACGTCTTAAAACATTTATAAGCAAAACTCACGAGCATTCAGATCACTGCCATTAAACCAATTCTATAACTTGAAGAAGTAAGATCCATGATAAAAATGTCTAATGATCTACCTCTTGATTTATTAGCCAGTTATTGTAAGAACATATAGTAATGTTAGAAAAACAAATAGAAGCAAATGATTTTTATAACAAGGTTCAGTGTAAAATTTATGTTAGTCTCTAAGTCAATGAGTTAACAACACAGATATTGTTTGATTTACTTACGCGATCAATAATTAATTATAGAGAAAAATATTCTACATTTTATAATATGAAAATATATTTCATATACTAGCCACTTTGAAAATACTTGTGCCCTCTTAGCTTTCTAGACTCAAAGTGATGCATTGATTGCAATTTATATACAACTTATATCTGATAAACTCATCTAAATTGCTAACATCTATGCCGATTGGTTGTACACATTCATTTGCATATGGCATCATGACTCGAATCTCATGTTAAAGTGGCATATTATATGAATTGCAGGTTTTAATTGAAAAAACATGTTTTCCACATTTCGTTGATGAGAACTTGATATTTAATACTATTATATTCATACAGGAATATGAAATAAGTCACTGTGCACGAGATAATTTTATAACAAATATTTATTGAAATTACTCATGCTAATAATGCATTATAAAATAATGTCTTCCAAAACAAATACGAACGAAATTGGCTTTCAACGTACAAGTTTGTAGACATAACAAAAGCACCATTATAATTTGTCTCGCTGCTGCTGCTGAACTTAAAACTTATGTCGTTTATTAAATTATATTTGATCATACGTTGAACGATAATAGTATATTACGTCACCAGTGCACAAAGCTGGTGATTCACACATAAACATGTACATCACCGGGGAAATGTCGAATTGGGGCTGGAAAAAAAATGGTCGAATTGGGGCTGGTGCTACTATCGCTATTTTTAATCAGTGTCGAATTGGGGCCGGTGCTACTATCGCATTTTTTAATCAGTGTCGAA
>JAPYYV010015636.1:0-21981 GCA_030522625.1 Copidosoma aretas
CGACTGTCGCGGAGTCGCTGTCGAAAACCGCGGGACGCTCGGGGAACGTACGGAGGGACGTCTCGATTTCACCGAAGGAATGCCAAAAGGAGGACAGCTGCGGGGGATTCGGACGGAGCGCGTGAGGTTGTACTCGGAGTAGGTACAGGCTGATTTCATCTCCCCGTCCCGCCCTGGAGGGCTGGTTTTTTTTCGTCGATGCCCGTATATAATATGCCGCATGCACAAGCATCGGTCGCTCGATATGGGTGGTCCATACTCTCTGCGCGTATGTATGTATAAATGCGGCTCGCCCGTGCAGCGTATGCGCGCGCATGTGTGTTACGCACGCGGAGGGGGTCGGATGTGCGCGAGTAAAAATTGCGGGCGAGTATAATGATGTGGCTTTTTTCTCCTCGTCTTTTTTGGATGAAAATCCACGCGCTCGCTGCTCGTCCCTATTCTTTTTGCCTCCTTTTGCCCGTAGTGCGTAAATTATACTCGTCCTTTGTGCAGCGACGTTACCGTGGACTTTGTTAACTACCGCTCTCGATTCGTGGACGCATGAGCAATTAATTGAGTTAGTTTGGGTGCAGTGAAAGACCTGCTGAGTCGAAAAATTGAACATCTTGAGCTGGCAAAATACTTTTGAGCATTCAAAATCATATATCCCTGGTATGCAAAAACTACGCGGATCGAGAGCCATCGCGGTAATATTCGTGCAATAGGAGTCGTTCAAATTTATTATTCGCTCGAAAATCCTTCAGCAATTACGATCGCATATTTCCGTGCTAGGATGTTAAAAAATTTTCCAAAGCCCCTTGCTGTATCTATCCTCCTCTCCCACTTCTCCTCCGTCGGAACTGCATGCAAGGGTACACCTGTGCGTGTATGGGTGTATACGGTACTTATAATACATAATGTAGGCATAAAACAGGTGAACGGCGAACAAACTACGGCGGCGCCCTGCAAAATAAATGAGCACCACGCTGCCAAGAAAATTGGCACATGCACGCGTACAAGTAGTATAATATTTAATGCGGGCACAAAACTCGTCGGCGTGTTCATGCTTCATGCATATGTCGTGCATCGCGGTAGAGCAAAAGATAGATCAATCGAGGGTGCATGTGGAATGAGGTGGACGTATACAGCTTGCACAACGTATGTTGCATTATTAAGTACTGAAGTTGCACGCGAGGCGGCAATAACAAAAGGAGACGATAAGGATATTTTTTAGCGAAACAGTTGGATTTTTTTTTTTTTTTTCCAGTTGTTTTATTAGTTAATATTGAAATGAGCATAAAGTAATTTAGAAAAATCGAATAACGATCAACGGACAAGTATTATGCGCTTCTTATTGCAAAAAATTAAGTTGAGAAGTTTGTGAAGATGGTCTATTATTATCAAAAAATTTTAACAAGTAGTCAGAGTTTCATAAAGGAAGACGAAAAAAATAAAATAATAAAGTCACTACAATCGATACAGTATAAGTAATGCACCTTCGACTCGACACTCGACAGTGCTGAAGCACCCCATCCGAACGGAGAAACCTGCAACTATGTAGAGGAGAGAAGAGTTTCGTCGATATACTTCCAGCAGTTTTCTTCCTTACCAACCCTAACGGTGACGCGACCCACATTTACCCAGCACTGATGCGTTACCCTCCCATGAAAACGAACGGCACACTAGCTCCTTGGCTTCCAAGAAGTGATTTAAAAAGAGTAAACAGTCGTCAGGATACTTTTTAACACATTCATAAAGTGCTGGGTATGAAAATAAAGTGACGCAGTATAGAGTAGCATAAGTCGTTACACAAAAGATCGTCTCTTTACGTGTTAATTGTCACGAAGTGTTGCGTAAACTCGGCGGCAGAGTAGGTACTGTATTCTTATCGTTCGAGAAAGAGAAGTCGGTTTCAGAAGTGCTTGTTTTCTATGCCGTTTAAATTTATGATTAATAAAAGGTGCGAATTGTTACGATAAAGCTTGTGATGTTTACACTCGAGGTAAGAGTAAAGTTTGAAGTTGACTGTACTTATGGGCGGAAGAGCCAGAATTAACAGCCGCGGGTGATTTGTAAATTTACATGTGTACATATATACTTGATATACCATCGTGGCACGTGCCACTGGTTGCTCGCGTCACTTTCTCCTCTACCTATCGACGGTAAAATGATAATACTCTGATATGGCACAGTGTTTTAACGATCGATACACTTACTTTTTTTATTATTTTTGTGCAGATGGAGTTATTGCCTGACTGACATGTTTTTTGGTTCTTAAACATATAACAATACTTTTTTTTTATTAATTTTTTCAATATTTGAATAAATTAAACATTAAACATCCGGCAGTGATATAATTTGACAGTCATCTGATAAACATCAAATTTTAATTGTTAAAATCAAAATAACCCGCAAAAACAAACATTTACGAAGTGTAATTACAGATAGTAAAATAATAAAAAAAAAAAAACCACCTAATTGGATAAAATTTTACGACAGAAACCATTACAATGAAAATCACCATTTACGAAATTTTTCAAAGCTTTTATCTCGATCAGTTAACGAAAATAGACATTCCGAGACCTGCTAATACAACCAATGTGAGTTTGATTATTGTTTTGTCAAATGATGCCAACCCTTCCCAAAAATCCCCAAAAATCATTACGGAGATGCAGCCCAACGCACACATTGTTAGGTGGGGGATACGTCAATCCCGAACAACACATGCGTGCGCAGCTCGGTCAATGATGGCTGCCTGCCGGTTGCTTGGCAACAATCTGATCGAGGGTGTTGCCAAGCGGCGAGCTCGCATCATTAATTAAAGTTTCCCTAATCCAAACGGAGAAGGGCGATTCGAGCGCCGATTGGAGATCGGGAGTTGCTCGCATGGCTGCTGGTAAGTTGCCCTGGCAACCGATGAGTGAGAGAGGGGGTAGTCGTAGGAGGAGGAGCATTGCGATGATTGGTGGAAAAGAAGGGCTCATGGCTGCCAGTTGCTAGGCAACGGCGAGCACCAAGAACCGAAGAACTGAGGGAGGCGAATGGGAGAGCGAAACACTTGGCCGGACCTATACGTGCCAGGCAGCGAATGAGGGGAAGGGGCAGCACCGTGAGCAACGTACATGGCTGCCGGTTGCCTAGCGACGCTCTTTCCTTCGAGGAGGGGGAGATTCGGACCGATGGGGGCTCTGTTCGGCCAAGCAAAGTGAAAGGCGGAAAGTAAAGGCATGCCATTGGCTTGGGATCTGGGGGACGAAAGAAGGAGAACTGGTCTGGCTGGATGGCTTTCATTGTGAATGTTGCGTGGTCAGAAGAGAGAGCTCGTTTGATTCGCCTGGTTTTCTCGTCCCGCCCGCTGTATGTCGTAAGCCAGTACCTCCGTGTATTATAAACGATGGAGTAAATCGAATTTCGAAGGAATTTAAATTATTTATAGATTTGCGCCTTTTTGTATATTAATGTGCAGTGAAAGCCATATGTAAACAAAGTGCTGTTTAAAAGTACTGTTTTATGAATCAACGAATTGCTCGGTAGCAATTTCAATAATACTATTTACTTTCAAAATATATATTGTTAATAATAAATAATTCATGGTAAATGTTTAGTATAATCTTAGACAATATTATTTTACAACGAATGAAGATTTAGTTAAACACCAATTCTTGAGAGTTTAGAAAATATTTTCGTAATACTTGCAAACATTGGTTATAGAAGTTATATATTTGTAAACACCCATAAATCAAACTTTTATCTATTTAAATATATTATGTTGTTGATGAATTAATAGTTTTTAAAAAGAAAAACAGGTGCCCATACTATATTTTTTAGCATGATGTGCAGGATTTTAAAGTTAATTGAATAGTCTTTTAAACATGGCTTGATAATATTATTTTAATCTTGTGAGTGAATCAAAATGTCTCGTATAAGCTGTTAAAACTATACAAATCCATTCACAAAATCAAATAATTATTCAAATCATTTTCATGATGTTTATTTTGATAATCATTTAGTAAAATATAGTATTTATATTTTTTGATTAAAATGTATTGAAATTGAAATATTATATTTTGTCCAATCCCTATATGTAGACTTACAAGTTGATTTCAAATTTTACAATATGCTCCAGTCCAAATTCTTGAAAAAAATATTTCTCTATACTTTTATAATGAGAGGCAATCCTTGATTTAGGACAATTTAAAAATCAAAAAACACAGTTTCTAATTGATAGTTATGTGCAATGTATAGTTGATAAAAATATGCATGTATTTTTCGTTTGTTAAAGATTATTGTATGCACTGCAACTTGAGAAAAGTGCATTATTTTCCTACTTTAACAGTCACGAGTATAACTCATGTGGAAATTTGATATAAATCAATAATAATACAAACGATTTCGTTCAATAAAAACTAATTTATTCAAAAGCATGAAAAACTTGTAGAATTAGTTATAACCTTAAATCGACTTAATAGTTTGATCTGATATGCAGAATCCACATTCTTTTTCAAATAACTTCAAAAATAATACATTTTCAGTACTCATATATTAAGTTAGAAATCTATATCTAATGCAACCTTATTCGATTCACCTTTGGGCTTTCGATTTATCTTCACCGTCACTGTTTAAAGCTATCTTATAAACTTATGAATTCCTCCTACTTGTTCAGACACTTGTTTTTTTTTGTAGCTCTTACAAATCTTTCAATACTTTTCACATAAACCTAATCAACCACCATGTGACAAGGTGAATTCTACTAGGTTAAACATACATAATTTTCAAAGTGTAAAAACTAAGACTTTATAGATCCCGATTGACTTATTTGCCGATAAGTTTGCTTATCTAGTTGACGCCTGTAAGATAGCAAATATTGACGTAGCGGCGGGCAAACGTAGACGACGACACGCGCAGGTCGAAACCGACCCGACACACACACGTATAGTTAAGCAAATATGTACGGATTCGGACGGTGCCACTTTTTTTCTCGAGCATGAAAAAAAAAAATGACAGAAAGGCCGCGAGTTTTTCTGCGAATGTTATCACAGAACTGTTTATCTGTGACATGAATTTCAAAAAATAAGATTGTGAATGTGCACTAGTTCTAGAGCAAAAACTTATGGGTGCAGCTTTTAATCTATTTTAAAAACTAAGTCATGGAAATTCACAAGTCTTTTTTAATGTCAAGATATCGCTTTTTAATGTAGCTAGACAAACTATATCAGCACTACTTTTGCCCACCTGCGTATCGATCTCGAAATCGATACCATAGGCAATGTAAGTATCGAATGCATGCACTAAGAATACCTTAAAAAAATATTGAGGATCGATCAGCCAATGTAGGGGAACATTATTTACTGCAAAAGTATACTTTTATCAATGTATTTCTTGAATTTTCGTTGTTAAAAAAAAAATGTAGTATCCAAGCGTGATAGGGTACTAATAGTATTGACCTGTATATATGTATTTAGAGAGTTTTCATAAAATATACGGCAATAAAAAGTAGATCCTTAAAGTATATTTTATTGATCCAAAAGTATGCTTTTTAAGGATCAAATTGAACATTACACTTTTTTTCTGTTACAGTTTTTAGACGCTTAATAATGTTATTGAGAGTTTACCTCATGCATGCAAAGTATTTGATATTTCATGGGCTCGAAGCAATTCAATAAGTTTGCTATTATCTGACTTTTACAGATTTCTACAAAAAATAAATATAATCGTAGATTCAAATATTTCACATTTGATATGTTAACTTAATTATATTTTTATAAAGTTGAACAAGTCTTGTATAATTTTCCAATGAAGCCTCACGTCTGCATGTCCCAAGTTTCACTGATTATTGCGAGGGGCCCATTTTGGATACGTATTAATTAAAAAATCTACAAAAAAATATTGAATCACCAAACGTAAATTGTGAAAGTCTTTTTGAAAACAGTAATTTTACAGAAACTTTGATGAATCTGACAGTTATAATGATACTCTAACAAAATTATGCTGTAGTAAAAACCTTGCCTATAAAGACCGCAATTCCCACTGGTAATATTAAGATTTTTGACTTGGTTGAATTCACAGCTTTGCATGATGTCCCATTAAAACAAAAGAATATAAAAAACATTTAACTATTGAATCAATTAATAAATTAAAATGAAGTTGTTACATCTACTTTTAATTTACGTGTGCTTGATGAAAGCTCTCTAAATATGATAAAAATAAGCACCAACTCATAAATATATATTTTGTTAAGCATAGACGTCGTATTGAAAATACATCAACAAAATTATACTTGCAGAAATACTTTGCGTGTATTGTTTAAACAGCCGGTAATATTTTTTTTTTTTTTATTGTGTATTTCCTACCCGTACACCAGTTACAACTGATTTTTACGGGCACCCTCTACCACCTCTGTGTGGAGGGTGGGTGTTGATCATCCTAAACCCCAACTAACTAATCCCCTCTATTCCCCCACCTTTCCCAGCCAGTCCCGCATTTACCCAGAGCGCACCAAAGGCTTTTAAAACCCCCTGGGTCGCCCTGTGGTGCAGGAAAACCTCTTCCATGAGGGAAAAACCTACACCAGGACCAGCCGCGGGACTTGGGAACAAAGGAAACAGTTTTTGATAAAATCCTGCACCGACCGGGATTCGAACACCCTCGCCCCACTTGAGCGGCCGTACCTTAGACTTGCGCCTTAGCCAACTGTGCTACGACTGCTCTAAACAGCCAGTAATATTTTACTATCATTCCTAACGAAATTCTTACTTTGCCTGCAGTTAGTATCCAAACTAACAAAATAAATAAAACACAGAACCAACTCCTCTCACCCCATAAAACACCCGCTCTGTTGGGCCAACATTATTCAACGCTCGTCAGCCTCAACGAGTATAACGTATGGACAATGAGCGAAAAATGGAAAAACAAAACCAAAATACTAAAAGGTGAGCTCGTATACGCATGTACGAGCGCATCGAGGTGTTTATGAGTGTAGAATAATAACCCGGAGGGGCTTTATGAAGCTTGCAGACAAGCGTCGAGCAACAGCAGCAGCAGCAGCAGCCACTATTGCTTACACCCCACGGCGAAATTGTCATTATTACTACTATTATTATCATTATACGCCGTAATATTATGCAGCTCGCAGGCACAGCGAACAGATACGCAGCCTAACGTTTTGCGTTCAGCGGCGTTATCATATCTCTCTTTCTCTTTTCTGCACAATACTCCTGGCGCCGGTTAAATGCCTCGGGGAAATGTATAAAGCCGAGGCTCGTAAATTCATCCACGGTAGTCGGGAGGAACGGTAGAAAATAGAGGTATGCACGATCGTAGTCGTGCGTGCGTGTGTTAGAATACTGCACCGAGCGAGAAGAAGGTGGAATTTACGAAAAACGTCTCAACGATGCAATTAAATGGGTGCTCGTTAGCTGCATATTTATCGTTCCCTTTGGCATTATATTCAGGTACTTGCGCGATTATAAAATAACCGTTGCCAGTTTATAGTGCACCAGACATTCGTACGAAGACTTGTTTTTTAGAACGGCATTTTAAACACAGCAAAGTTAATCACCGCCGATCAATGGTGAATTCGAAAATTCTGAAAGAGGATCGAACAAAAAGCTCGCGCGCAAGTTCTTACGCCAAAAATCTCGCTCCATCCGAAAGTGGAAATACAAAAGCCTTCCAAAGGTAATGGATCTCGGTGTATCGTCAAACTCGTTGAAATAGATCAGCGCCGCGCGATCGGAAGCCAATTAGTCGCCGTAAAAGCTCTTATAGTAGTCACGACGACCGTACATATAAGTCAGAGAGCTGCGCCACAGCTCTGCCGAAAAAGCAAAGCGGAACCCTCAACAGCGAGCCCGCGAGTTGAGCTTCAAAGCGCTATGATACAATATTACGCAGTATACCGCGCAAAGATCGCAAGCTCGCATTCGGATGGAGCGGAAAGTCTTGTAAGGAGAGTCTACGTCTATGATAAGTATGTAAGAACCAGCGGGTTACGAGACGCGCGCTGTAAAGGCCCACCCACCTGCGGCCCTGTTTATATCCACGCCCGAGTTTATCCCGCACTACGGATGCATCCGCGAGGGGGACAGCGAGGGACACAGCTCCCGGCGTTTTGCCTCGTCACGGAAATCGGAGCAAATAGCAGAAAAGAAGAGAACAGTACCTTCTCGGCTCCTCCAGCGTCGACGACTCTAAGAGACCGGGGGGGGGTCACCTCCTCCGCGTGCAGCAATAAAGGGATAAAAGAATCGAAAGCGGTCCGACGGATTTCACTGTTTTCTTTTTTTCTTCCTTCCCCGCGCACAAACGAGCCGCGCGCTCTCGTTCCGTCCCGGCGACAATGCTCCGGCCGGGGTGAAACTCCGAGGAGAGAAAACCGGGCGGACGATGTCGCCCCCCGCTCGAGCCGATCTCTCAGCGCTCCGTGCGCGGCCGAGCGCGCGAGCTGTTGCAACGTCGGCGAGCGAGTCCGGTGTAGACGAGGTGTATCTCTCGCGGCCCACGGGCACCAGCACAGCCGCGCCAGTGTGCAGCGCGCCCTCGGAGGTCGCCGAGGCGAAGAGCCGCGTATCTCCATCGCGGCGCGCGGGGAGAGAGAGAGAGAGGACACACACCCGTAGGACGCGCGGCGTGTCCTGCCGAGCGCCTCCTCTCCTCCTCCTCCTCCTCGGCGGCCATTGTGCGTGCGCGCACGTGCTTCTCCCTCTTTCGTCGGTTCCTCTCCTTTTCGTCCGAGAGTAGCGTGCCTCGATCTCCTTCTTCCTCCCCATTTCGAGGGTTTCCCCTGGCAGGAGAGCCACCCCCGAGCGGGGGTGCATTTGTATTATACGCGCCCGTCGTGTGATGATCCACACGGCGGATCGTTTGCACGCGAGAATTGATTGTTTAAACTGGACGGGAGGATCTCCCCCCCCCCACGCGAGTAGAGGTATACACATCTGTACAGAAAAAGGTGCCAAGTTATGAAAACAAGCACCGAGTCGTCGTTAAATCGATTTATATGCGCGGTGCATAACGCTGGGAATCGCCTCTTCAGCGCCATACGGAACGTTTATTGTTTTATGTACTCGTGTTCTATACTCGTATAATCAAAGTAAGTCAATAAAAATCTGTAGGAATTATCGAGTCTATACGGTCGGTCGTGCTCATGTGTATACATGGATGGTTCTTTTTTTTTCGGATATTTTGTGCGCTGCGCGTATACAGAACGGTGATCGTAGAGCTTTTTACCGTACGACTTATGTCCAAAATTTAGGGATGCTTCGAACATTTTTTGAATACGCGGTATTATCGATTTTTCGGGGTGGACATTGGCTGGGGTGCGCTTTTTTCATCAAGTTTCATTGAATAAAAATGTAGAAATTCAGTACAGCTGTCTTATATATATACCCAAAGCGAATGATGAACAATCACGTTGGAACTGATAATGGCATCGGTTAATTTTAGTTTCATGCAACTACAATAAAATTGTAATTGTATTAATTTTACTGGTCGTTCGTGAAACGTCAATCTTTCAAACTAAAGTTAACTGTGTTCCAACTAACGTATACACACAGTAGTTTGTGATGATTGTTGTGTATGAATAAATAATGATATGAATATTTCATAAAGAATTTTCGACATTTATCGGTCAATAAATATGGAATGTAACTAAACTTATGGCCTATTAACTTTTAAGTAGCTATTTGTCACATCGAATTTAACGTTCCGTAACATCAGTTATTGAATTAAGACAAAAAAACTCTTACCATCGATTAGCGCACACCCGTCCAACGTTAAAAAAAACAAAACAATGATAATAAACCAAGGACCTTCACTGAACAAGCCAGTCCTGTTTCAATCCGAAAACGTATTAAACTTAAACCTTCGCCGTAATCACTACTTTTCAGCGAAAAATTCTTCCGTAACTACCCCCCGAAAGCCCAACAAACGCAATTACCGAAATTCCAGCGTAAATCGGAGCCGCTGCCCCTCCCCGGCCTGGGAGGAGCCTGAAATTCCTCCGCATTCCTCGGGCGCGAGCGGAGAGTCGATTCCTCCCTCTCTCTCGGGGCGTAATCCGAGAATCAAGCCGCGGGGCCGTCGGCACGAGAAATAACAAGCTCCGGCCGGGAGGGTCGTTAAAATCGGTGGAGAAAAAAAAAAAAAGACGCCGGAGGAAAGCTTTTTCCAGAGCCGGGCAACCGGATCTCTCCTTCTCTCTTCTTCTGCCCTCCGAGGAAAGATGCCGGGGAGCGGCCTTTTTCGGCTCGGGCACGTGGGAGCGTCGTCGCGGCCGGGCGGACCCTCCCTTTTTTTTTTCTTTTTTTTTTCTGGTATCGTGTATCGGGTGACTCTGCTCTTTCTCAAGCGTCAATAGCTCGGGTCAGCGTGCGCGGGGTGTGGCTCTTTTATTTGGTAAAGTTTGAAAATGAGCCAAGACTGGGCTGGTGTAAGCACGTTCTGTCGCGGCCATTGCATACAGTTGATATCCATATGAGTTTTGATGATTATAATTGGGTTAAAATTAGTGCTTTGGTTCATAAATAATATTAGGTTCTATCATACATTTTGCCGTATATGTATAATATAATAGTGTATGCTGACTGTTGCAGTTCGAGCGATAAAGCACAAGACTCGTGACTTGGGTAGAGTTTGAGTCCGAGACACGAAATGTGTCATCATGATGTACATAGAGAAGTGTGTGAAAGAAAACACCATCAGGGACGCGATCAGTACAATCACTCAAACTCCGCATCAAATAATATGACAATACTAACAGAAGAATTTTTTTTTCCGATCCAGTTTTCAAGTGATTCAAGCGATTAAAAAAAAAAAAAAAAAAAAAAAAAAAAATAGCAGGCCATTAGTAGCAAAGTTTTCTTGCACCATTCAAAGCGAGATAACGCTCCAATTTGTTGCAAATAATCGAACAACTATACCCCCAAAAAAAAACCCTCCAAAAATACCACGCGTGCGCCCGACCAAACAGGGCCCCCCCCCAACTCGTCGCTCAATCATCAGAGCTCCCAGGCCGAAAGCAAAAATAGAGCCGAGTGATTTTTTAACGATACGGCTCTAAAGCGATTTAGAAATTTATGTGCCGGAAAGGCTACCGGCATTACTCGGCTCTGCTGCTGCTGCTGCTGCTGCAGAGGCAAGGGGGAGTCAACAAAAGCTGTACGGTGCCGTGCGTACAAACGCGCGGGGGATGATCCTGGAGTACGGAGGGCTTTTCCTCTCTCCCTCATACTCAAGTTCTGGAAACTGGAAATCGATCCGCTGCTGCTGCGGACCGGAGAGAGGAGGGCCAACCGAGCCTCTTCTCCAGCCCCCCACCGCCGCCCCCTCCCCTCCCCACGGGCTAGGAAACTCATCCACTCAGCCCTTGCCCCCTTTCTTCCCCCGTGCCTTTACGATTATTTCACGAATTTTCGTCAGAATTGAAATCCATTCCGCTGATTTACGGCCCGGTCTCATTACGCCGAGAGCTGCTCTCGCCTCGTTGTTCTTTCCTCCTCTCAAACCCAGAGAAAGAGTGTTCCGTGCAATTGGAAATTCATCCAAGCTTTCGAGGGCTGTCCGTTTTTTTTAAGGAAGATGTTCGGCAGATTTATCATCGCTTTTTATCGGCCGTAACTCTTGGAATTATCTCACTCCGGGATCACGCGTCCGCATCATGCTCGAGTGATTCCTCGCGAGCTCGCCCGGTGTGATTCTCGCCTCGGAAATTTCATTCCCGCGCCCCCGTCGTTGGCCGAGGGAAATTTTTCGGTTCGAGGATTAAAAAAAAATCCCCCACCTCTCGAGCCCGGGCGGCCAAAAGGTGCAACACCTGTATCCACGTATTCCACACTTTCGAAAGAAACGCCTGTTTCTCCCGTCGGAACAAAAAAATCGTCTCGTCCGTGCGGATGAAAAAAAGGGGAATCTCCCAAAGTCGAAACGACCGGCTTGCGCTCGCGGGTTCTTCCAAAATAAATTATCGGCCGACCGGTATGGAGTATCCGCCGATAAAAGGCCCCCAGACGTCCCCGCCGGGCGAGTATCTAAAATCGCCAGCCCGCGCGCGCGAGTCGGGGAAAAAAACAAGCAGCTCCGAAACACCGTCCATCGCATAAACTTGCACTCCGATCAGAGGACCGCTCGCGGAGGGGGACCGAGAGGGTTGAGTTATCGTTTATGAGTTATCGGGACACTCGACAGCGGATCAACGATCCATCGGGCGTCGCGGGTCTGCCAGCCCCTCCGCAAACCGATACGTTGGAGAGTGAAAATGATGCAAGAATCTTGCGAATCCAGGGCACACTGCTGCTCCTCGATAGTTGTCCAACGACCAATTGCCGGGGATATATACAACGGAAACATCGAGGATCATACGTGTACCCATACGTGACAAGCTTCGAAGGTGCACTGCGTTGGCGCGGCGTAACGCTTTCTTGCCTCAACCTATAGCGCACGGATCCTCTGTTTGGCCTCGCAATTAGCAGGCCCCTGCAACTTCACGTTACAGGATAACCGGCGGCGCGTCGCGTGCGCGCGGATGAAAAAACAAAAACGGAGGGGGGAAAAGAAGCCGGCTTCCGCCCGATTCCCCCGGCTGTTTTTTCGCGTTTTTGCTGGAGCCTAGCTGGCCGTCGTCGCTCACAGCTGATGGGATGGAGTCGAGAGCGATCGCGCAAGAGTCGGGCCGTGCGTTGCCGCTTCCGTTTAGCGCGTGATGGGTATGACTGTTTGGGTTGTGAAATTGAGAATACGGTGGGTATAATTGTATGCATCCGAGGTGGGAGTGCAGGTGATTGGACGCCGTTGATCGTTCGGACGAGAGAGCAGTGAACTGCAGGTGGGTATATTGTGGGAGACGAAATTTCCCAGGTGGAAAATTATTCGCTGGTTTGGAACGATCGGGGGTGAAAGTGTATCTATTATTCTTGTGGGGTCACGCGATTTTTAAAAGTAACCGTTGATTATAATTCAACACCTCTGATGTAAAGAGGGACTCGGTCCGCCGGTTGAGTTAGCTCGTTCGAACGAGAAAATCTATATGAGCGTAGAAGACGTTGAAAGTAAACGTTTTTTCGTTGTACTTAAGACATTCATCAAAACAGAAAAAACATTTTTTTTCAAACGTATTGATCATTGTGAAAAAAATGTTCACCATACTGCGCCGAAAGTAGATACCTTCGCCCCGCTTCGCGGAACGAAGATCCCTCCTCCTCCGGGCGCGCAGGATTGGTGAAAAATCGTGCACAACCCACGCCCACGGGAGGAAATAATTAAAGCCTCGGAACACATGCTTATCACCCTCGGCTTCGCCTCGAGCGTCAATTGCCTGTGTTCTGAGACATTCTTTACTTTTTCTCCCCAGGCTCCCTAGTACTATTGTCGATCATCGATTAATCCAAGTTCAGTATAGTTTTTACTTTCTACTGTATTCAGTTACATATTGTATATTAAATTACCGCTCTGGATTGAACAACAAAATCTCTTCGTCTTTTCATCAATACGACGCCATCCAGATTCGCGAGCCACAATTTTTCGTTCATACTTGATCGTTTTTTCATATGTTCAGAAAAATAAACGAAATTTGTAAAGCAGATGGCGCAAAAAAATGTCAAAAAGCACCGCAAAACCTTAAAAAAAAGTCCAACCGAACCCACGAGCCCCGTATTCTTTTTTAAAACCCATCGTAAGCTGTCAGCGAGCGAGGCAAAAATTTCACCCGCACCAGCGGCCCGCGGTTCCCGCCCCGACAAAAGGGGTTCTTGCGGTCGGGAGCCGCAGCTGCCAAAACTTCGCCCGAAACTTTTCAGCGTGACTCCAGCGCCCACGATACTACTGCTGCACCCAAATGACGCGACCCGTCGGCCCGAGGGTTCACGAGCCCAGTGTGTACAGTTGGTAGAGAGACAAAGAAGCCCGTGCCAACTCTCCGGGCTTTCCCGTCGGCCGCGTGCACGTGGGCCCGGGGAGGGGGGAAAAAAAAGGGTCGAGCGGCGGTCGAGGGAGATAATGCGGCGTCGGCGGTGGCTACCGAAAAGAGAAATCCGAAAACGCCTCTGGATGGCCGGTCGGTTGGATGACGTTGGAAAGCCGGCGGGGTCGGGCTGTTTTTAATTTTCGCACCGGACGGAAATTTCGGGGATGGGAGATTCGAGAGGAATTACCGTTCGCGCGTGTACGTATACGGGTATACGGTCCGACGGCGCGCGAGCGTTTTACGGGTCCATGAAATTTATTTTTCATCGGCCGATAAAAATTATTAGTGCCGACGATTAAAAGTTTCCGATGGCGGCCGTTTCATCGACGCTTCGGGGCAGTTTGATCAAATTTTTTCCCCCCATGTGCCGAACAGTTTCTGATGGGCGAGGGTGTCCGAGAGGAGGAGAGAAAATCGATCAGCGTCGTCGGCGTGCCTACAGTGTGTCTCGATTTATACACTGTGTGGAAAAAAATTAATGCTCAGTGTCGTTATTACGAGGCATGTATACGGAGTTTCGGCGAAATTTCTCGATCAGACGATGGGCGATGGCTTGGTATTAGGCGTGGGAGACTAGATATAATTTTCATCAAGTCTGAAGCTGTTTTTGGGTTTATATTTGATTCCGTTTCGTGTTTATATTTAGAAAATGAGTTATTATTAAAAATCGAGAGCGATTTTTATCGAGATTAAAAATAATTCCCCTAATTAGAGAAATTTTCGAATTCTCGAGAAAAAAAAAATCACACGCAAAACGAAAACGGACCTCCGACAAAAACATGCGAACGGCCCGAAAATCAAGGAAAACCATTTCAAAATACAGAACAGCGAGACGCAACTTACAGTCCACGGAGTCCATGGCGTCCAGCTCGCCCGGACCACCGGCCACGACGTCCACGCAGCCTCCTCTCCCAGCACCAAGATCGTCCCTCGCGCCCCTGTCGTGCGAAAATCCCCGACTAGAGAAAACCAGGACGATGCTGCTGCTGCTGCTGCTGCGATCGTCGGCGTCGGTGTGTACACGGAACGCGAGCGAGGCCCCCGGCGGAGACTCTCGTCGAAGGGACAGAGACGAAAAAAAGGCAGGCTCCGGCGTCGCGGAACAACCCGGCGAGAGTGCGCCGCGGCTCGGGACGCGAAAACGGGGGCGGCGAGGGATCCGCGCTTCCGGATCCGGCGCGTTGCGCGAGCCGTGCGGCGCAGCTCCTCCGCGTGCGTACCCTCCGCCGCGCGCAACCCCCTCGCTGGATATTCGCGCGCAGGCCACTCCCTCGAGCGCCCCGGGGCCGCGGGTGGTGGCTGATGGCGACTCGCCGGGCTGGGTTTTCGGGAGGAATCTATTTTTTTTCGTCCTACGTATCTTCGGCGCGTACAGTGGAGGCCGTTTGATTCGTCGAGCGGGAAATTCGAACGTTTGATTCCCACTGGCCGGTTCTGATGACATAACCTCTCTCATCGGGGGATTTCATGTTTCCCGCTCAACGAATTTAACCAAGTCCACTGTACATAATATTACATTGATGGCTGGGCTGTCAATTTTTCAAACCCCCCCGACGTGCCGATGATCGAAAGAAATCCGTCAAAGTGCACCCCCTCGACACCGCACGCGAATAATCTCAACCGAACGGATGCTTCCTCCCACCGCGCGGTACAATATAACAGTCCAGCGCCGAAACTTAACAGTTCGTGTTTACGATTTTACGTTTCCTCATAAAGCGAAATATAGTCCCATTCCGTTATACTTACGTGCTGTTTCTCGATATGCCTCTCCGTCGCCCATTACGGTCCCCCCGTCGAGTGCCGTCTATAAGTATACAGGGCGAGAATAGATCTGCCGAGGCTTCAAATCCTCTCTCTCTCTCTCTCTGTTTTCTTCTTGGTTACTCGTGTGAGTCCAAGCCCTTATCTAGCTATGAATTTCGGGCCTGAGGTACATTAGATCCCACGTACAGGATCTAAAGTCGCAGTTTCATTTGTTCCTCGTAATTTTTTGAAAACAGAATTGGTTATTCAAAATTCGACTCGGAAAAACCACATCCTCCCACCGAAGCCACGTATACTTCCAAGAAAAACCATCACCTCCTTTCGAAATCGAAACAATGTCCCCCCTTCTCTCGGCCAGATTGATTTATCGTCCACGTATACCACCGATCGTGGACCTTCCGCTGAGGCATAAAAGATAAAATTTACACGGCCCGTGAAGGCTTAAAACGAACACGACGCGTACTACGCGAGAGAAAGAAAAAAACCAGAGAGACAGCCGGGAGGTACCAAAAAATAAAAGAGCGCTCGGCCAAAGAGATGAAATACCATTCACGATACATCGGGCGGACTGCAGCGGACAACGGACTTCTTGTGTGCGCGAGCGCCATGTTGCCCGTGCGAGGGGTATAGGTGCGCGCGTTATTCGCGCCGCAGCCCCGACCGAACGGCGGAAGCCCCCGCAGTTTCACCGTAAAACGCGCTCACCGGCGATCATCGCCCCGCGCGGGCGAAACATTAATACGCTGGTGCTTGACCGCACGTTTCACCCGCGGCTGCACAGCAGCGCGTCGTAAGTAGTGCAGAGCACAGTGCGCGGGGCACGTGTAATTTTCTCCCGCGACCAGAGGGGAAGGATAAACAGCCCGGGCCGAGGGTTCGGGGAATTCTTTTGCATCCGCGTGGCGCGCGTTCGGAGGGCGAGTTTTACGAATGGCTAATTACAAAGCCCGGCCGCCGGCCGCCTCGGCGAGGTGTTCCGATGATCGGTGATCTCCTTCGATTTCACGGTCGGCGCCTTTTTTTTTCTTTTTTCTTTTAATTTCATTTTCTCCGTAAACGCGCTCGAGAGTTTTTTTTTTTTTTTCTTCCAAAGTCCAAACGATGGAAATACATAGTATTACACGTACTCCCGAAAGTTTACGCCGCGCGCAGATTTTCTCAGGTGCGACGTTATGATTTGTTGTTACGGGCGGATTCGCCGGGGAATGGGGTAATAGGGAATTTTGATGGTCCGTTGGATGTTTATGGTGACGATTATGCGTACAGAGTTAAATGTTTGTGCGCGTATGGATCGCGAATGGAATCGTATCAGCGGGCGCGTATGGCCGTGCGATTCGAGTTCGACGAGTGCTAAAGCGTATACCGGGGCGCACTGGGGATACAACGGTATAGAGATACGTTGCGTGTCCACGAGAGACAGGTAATATATATATCGGTTGGAGGTTGATAATCTTGCGTATCCTTGTGCCATAATTTGTGCCTCTGAAACTAAACACTCTTGAATACCGTCGAGCGCACAACGCTAAGGGCGAGGGAGAGAGGGAGTTTTTTTCGCGCACCGTTCCCCGCTCGACCGAACTTTGATCCAAGGAACGCGGACTGGAACCCCCCCAAAGCGTTCAGGCGGGGAATATTAAAGCCGCGGGCCAGGAACAACAAGAATGGAACATAAAATGGTTATCTTTCCAGGGGAGTGAGGAACGGTGCCGTTATCCTCCGCTGCCTCGTAATTTCCCACAGGACTCTGCTGCAGACAGCCTCTGCTTTTCCCCTTTTTACGCCACGCTGACGTGCACATTATACACCTGATGCTCCCGATTCTTCATTTTCCGCACATTGTGCGCCTCGATTGCAACGATAATCGAGCAGCGTGAAAATCCAATAATCCCCGGGGAAACGCGAGTCCCGAAACAGGGCCACGCCAGCAACGCCACGAATTTCAAGAGCTCTTTGGCGTTCGCTTCCTCTGGGAGAAAAAACTACAAACGGTGAAATCCCATCGAAAACGCGCTGGTCCATTAACGGAAAAAGAAAAAACAGAAAAAAGGAAAAACATCCAAACCCACTCTCCGCGCAGGCCTGCATGCACGAGGCCGCGGAGGATACATTACACAGCCATCCGCCCAACCCCGGTGCCCGGGTCGATGTAGCCCCTAGCTCCGAGCACGTACGTATATTATGTACGTTGCGAGCGCGCGCACGCGAGCGACCCTCCGGAGCTCGAAATCGAACTGGCCCGCGCCTACACACGGACACAGCGAGGCACACATACTGGGACGTATAAATACAGGGGTGGAGGCAGCACCGTTCCATCACAGTGGCGGTGCTGGTGGATACGTTAAATTATACACGTGCAGCTCGAACTTCGAAGTCAGCAGCAGCATGTGTAGTGCGCTAGAGAGAGAGAGAGAGAGACGTGCGTGCACGCGCAGGAGAGGAGGAAGATCTCCCGGCCGGGGCGAGGGAGGGGAGGCGAAAGGGTGGGTTACCGGCGCGCGGGGGCATAAATAACCGCGCGTCGGTCTCCTCCCTCGTCTCTGCCGCCTCCCCCTCTTCTCTCCGGGGGATGCGAGAGTTTCGGGGCTCGGGCGTCATACGCAACGCTGGAAGCTCCTCGCTGACGCTGCTCGCCATTATTCCCCGGCGTAGTGAGCGGCACCAGCGTGGGGGGGGGGTAGTTTCCCGGATTTACCTGGGATCGTTTTGCCAGCTGCCTCGGAGTTTCAGGCGTGCGCGGGGGTCGTTGCTCCGCGTACGGATTCGTGGTCCTCGTCTTTTCGTTTATTTATCTAACTTTAGGTGCTACGAAACTGGAAAGGATCTTTGTTCGTTCACTTTATTTTTGAAGTTCCTCGTATTATGATGAGATATATCGCGTGGGATAACTCGAATGAATGTCCCTTCCTACCCCAGGAAAATAAAATAATCGCCCATACCTACGCGTAAGAGGTAATCAACCGAGTCAATCGAGTCGATGTAAACGCATAAATCGAGAGCACTGTTAATATTATACGCAGATGATGATGATGATGATGATGATAGGTGGGGTGTATAGTATAATATGCAGCTATAACGACGATAACGATGACGACGACGACGACGACGATGACGATGTAACGACCTATTAAGACAGAAGGTAAACCGAGACAGAACCGAAATCAAACAAAGGCGCTCGTAGTACATTTATCGTGCACCACAAACATTGTGCGTGTATACATACGTAATATTTTACTCGTTGGGCTATCGCCTCATTAGCGCTCCATATATGTACGTATAGGTTGTTGTTTGGAGTCAATAACCATCGGAGGGGACAAAAAAATTATTGCGCGAACGATAATTGCCGGCGAATCGTTAAATATCGTCGCTCGATGCCTGCAGGTGAATAGTGCGAGGCGTCCTTTTACCCCCCTTTTTTTCTGTTTTTGTTTCTTTCGGCTCTCGGAACAAAAAATTTAAGCATAAACGATACAGCCCGCCGAAACGGCACGCTCATATGGTAATATTGCAATTCCGAACGGGCAAGTAGATACGCGCGGTCGGCAACTTGTCATACGCTTCGAGCTATACGGGCACATAATACCCGTCGCTCGCGTGTAGTATATCATACAAGTACGAGTATGGGGCCCATTAATCTGCCAAAAGGACCTTTTGCTCTTTTTACTCTGCGGTCCTATCCATCTCCTCTCGACTTTCCACCCGTCGTTCGCGACTCCTTCTTCCTCTTCTTCTTATTTCCCTCCGCTCCTCTTCGCCCGGACGGACACGTATATATTACACCGGGGTGTAAACTCGTACAACTGCCCAACACACACTTTGGCGAGCTGCTGATGCACTCCCCCCCCCCTCGAGAACTTGCCGATCATGGTACTGGTGGCCAAGCTCTCGACCTCACCGCGACGCGGTATTTTACAACACTTGCATCGATATCCGAACAATGGCCGGCCGAGCTCGCTTCTCCTTTCACCTCCATTTTAGCCGTCGGGGGGAAAAGGGATTGGCAAATCAGGAGGAGGAGAGAGCGTCGATTACCGGAGCAGCGATTTAGCGCGCACAATTTCGCAACTCACCGCCAGAGAGGTGGGGAGGGGGGTCGTTTCTGGTACAAAGTTTTTCATTACGGCCGATGGGAGAAGCGCATATTAGAGGGGCTGCATGTGGCGCTTATATGGGTCATCTCACGAAAAACGGGATATTTTGGTGCGTGAGATTGGATTTTCAAAGTTTAGCGTTTAGATTGATTTTATTATTTCTTTCTGTCACGTGAGGTCCAAACTAGCTGGAAACTTTTGATCCCGGCTCTATTGTCATTTTTAGAAAACTCATGTTAATTTAAATGGGCTTTTTAATAAACTTCAAAAGAGCATGGCGGTAATGGTTCTTTTTTGGGAATTCGTCAAGGCACAAATCGGAATTTTTCAACGAAATTTAGTTTCGTACATACGCATGCCAGACGCCTTCGTACAAACTATAGTTACCTATTCGATAAAATACCTTTAACATTAGGGGCATTACGGTAATGACCGCTTTTTTTAGTCATCAGATCTCTGTCAAATTTCTGGTTGAAAAAAATTGCTCTATATTCTTATTCGCTCTTCAATACAAAATGATCAAATCTAAATGTCAAAGAATGGACCACTTGGCCCTATTAAATCGTTTGTCTCGCGCAGTTAAAAAGTGTCAAAACTATAGGCTTCATGATTAAAACGCTTTGTACACTTTCTAAATTTGTTGTTCATCTTCCTAAACGACTAAAAAGGATATTAGAAGATTCGGATTAATCGAAAATGCATCTTAAAAAAACTAAAAATTTAACACATGGGCAGTATAAGCCGCTAAAAATGAACATTTAAGTGCTTTGAATCGCGGTAATCATATTTTGGCCGGTTTTTTCCATCTTACGGCTACGGCAAATGTTGGTAATGAATTAGTTGTCAATTTTTCGTCAATGTTTATTTGTTTATTTATGTGTATATTTTATGATAAATTACTAAATATGAAGACATTATTATTATTATCATTATTATTTTTTTTTTATTATTATTATAAAACCACCATTTATTTTATTACATTATATACGTACATGTTATAAAAAACTACTCTATTTTAGTTACAAATGTAAAATAAGTCTACTCACGAGTCTTATCTCCTTATTTCTTTCTCTGCTGTTGATCGCTTACTGCAGTACAATACGCTTGACAATACGTGTTTACTCGACGAATGACTAGATCACACTGTTAACAAAGTGTCTGCCGTGTCTGGTGAGCGGCGCAGCTCATTGCGCAGTATAGTGTGCGCACCTCAGCTAGGTCACTGACTACTGACTCACTCAGCTGACTAAGCTCACAGTATGATACCGTCATTCGTCGAGTGAACACGTATTGTACTGCAGTAAGCGACCAACAGCAGAGAAAAAATTAAGGAAATAATGTTTCGTGAGTAGACTTATCTTACATTTAAAACTTAATTAGAGTATCATTTAATAACGTATGTTATACATATACAATTTAATTGTATAATAGAATAAGTAATACAAGTAACAAAATAATGCATGGATAGTAAATTTAGTAATTTCCCTGCATAATACATTCATGAGTCATTTCGCGAAAAACGGGATATTTTGGGGCGTGAAATAGGATTTTAAAAATTCAGCGTTTAGACTTTATTTGTTATTTTTTCTTCGTTATGTGAGGTCCAAACTAGCTGAAAACTTTTGGTCCTAGCTCTATTGTCATTTTTAGAAGACCCCTTTAATGAAGCATTCCCGTAATAGTACTTTTTTGGCAATTCTTAAGCCCAAAATCGGAATTTTTCAACAAAATTTAGCTTGGTACATGCATGCACTTTTGTAAATTCTTGTCGCAAATACTTTTTTGACTAGATTACAAAAGTGCCATCTAGAGAAGTTTAGTTTACAATGTTTTAAAAAGTTATTGTTAAAAATAATAAAATGCGTTGTTGATAAACATAGGCTTCATTAAACATCGCAGTTTTTGTGAAATGACCCGTATGTATGCGTAATGGCCGCAGTGGGAGCGCGCTCGCATATATAAATATATACCCGCCAAACTGCGCTTAATAACACACGGCAGCCCTGGATGGATGGTTAGCTGATGCCATACTCGGCTCGCGATGAATGTATACGCGTCGATATACGTGCACGTACCATACCGTACGCTGCAAGAGGAAAGATGGTGCCGTTTCGCTGGAATTTCGCCTGCTCTCTCGGTGAGCGATGTGAAATTACAAGAGATATTATGCCGAAGCTGCAGAGGGAGAAA